>CAMXCT020002094.1:0-65000 GCA_947184155.2 Cladocopium goreaui
ACAGAGTCAACCCCTAACTTGGTTGACCCTCTGGAGGCCCCTCCACCGGGTCCACGTATTCGGAGTTCGGAACGTACTTGTACAGAACAAAAAAGGATACTTTATGTATACTTAGTAGAAATCACAAGGTCAACAGCTAACCAAAAACATTAGTTTCTGTGGACCCGGTTGGACTTTATGTAAACTTGCTAGAAATCACAAAGTCAACAACTAACCAAAAACAATAGTTTCTGTGGACCCGGTGGGAGAGCCTCCACAGAGTCAACCCCTCACTTGGTTGACCCTCTGGAGGCCCCTCCACCGGGCCCACCTATTCGGAGTTCGGAACGTAATTCTACAGAACAAAAAACGATATTTTATGTATACTTAGTAGAAATCACAAGGTCAACAGCTAACCAAAAACATTAGTTTCTGTGGACCCGGTTGGACTTTATGTAAACTTGCTAGAAATCACAAAGTCAACAACTAACCAAAAACAATAGTTTCTGTGGACCCGGTGGGAGAGCCTCCACAGAGTCAACCCCTCACTTGGTTGACCCTTTGGAGGCCCCTCCACCGGGTCCACGTATTCGGAGTTCGGAACATCATTGTACAGAACAAAAAACGATACTTTATGCAGACGTGGCGGAAGCGCCTCCACAGCGTCAACAACTAGCTCAGTCGACTCCCTGGAGGCCCGTCCAACGAGTCCGCGTGCTGACAACACGGTATACCTACAAGAATAACGATTCACCAACAACAAGCACACAAACATTCCAGCTGCTTGGGTGAGCTTTTCAAACTCCAAAAGTTTCTTCCCAACCGATTCTTGTCCAAAATGCCTACCTTATACATCTAACGTTAGAAATCGGCAAACTCTTCAACGCAATTTTCACGAAGTCATGAATCCGCTTGTTGATCTTCCCAATTGAATGTAAAGTTTAACCGGGGTGGGAGTTTAATATTCCCTAATACCCTTGTTGATCTTCCCAATTGAATGCAAAGTTTAACGGGGGTGGGAGTTTTATATTCCCTAATACCCTTGTTGATCTTCCCAATTCAATGTAAAGTTTAACGGGGGTGGGAGTTTAATATTCCCTAATACCCTTGTTGATCTTCCCAATTGAATGTAAAGTTTAACGGGCCTGGGCGTAGTAGTAGTAGTAGTAGTAGTCGTAGTCGTAGTCGTAGTGGTAGTGGTAGTGGTAGTGGTAGTGGTAGTGGTAGTGGTAGTGGTAGTGGTAGTGGTAGTGGTAGTAGTAGTAGTAGTAGTAGGCGTCGTAGTAGTAGTAGTAGTAGTAGTAGCAGTCGTAGTAGTAGAAGTAATAGTAATAGTAATAGTATAATAGTAGTAGCAGTAGTAGTAGTAGTAGCAGTAGTAGTAGTAGTCGTCGTCGTAGTAGTAGTAGCCGTAGTAGTAGTAGTAGTCGTAGGTAGTAGTAGTGTCGTCGTCGTTCGTCATTAGTAGTAGTAGGAGGAAGTAGTTTTCAGAAGTCGTCGTCGTCGTAAGTAGTAGTAGTTAGTCGTCGTTAAGTATAGTAGTAGTCCTCCTAGTCGTAGGGTAGTCGTCCTCATAGTAGTAGTAGTAGTCCTAATAATAGTAGTAGTAGTTAGTTAGTAGTAGTAGTAGTAGTAGGTGTAGTAAGTAGTAAGGATGGAAGGAGGAAGTAGTAAGTAGTGAAGTAGGAAAGGTAGTAAGTAGTAAGTAGTAAGTAGTAAGTAGTAAGTAGTAAGTAGTAAGTAGTAAGTAGTAAGTAGTAAGTAGTAAGTAGTAAGTAGTAAGTAGTAAGTAGTAAGTAGTAAGTAGTAAGTAGTAAGTAGTAAGTAGTAAGTAGTAATAGTAAGTAGTAAGTAGTAATAGTAATAGTAGTAGTAGTAGTAGTAAATAGTAATAGTAATAGTAGTAGTAGTAGTAGTAGTAAATAGTAATAGTAATAGTAGTAGCAGTAGTAGTAGTAAATAGTAATAGTAATAGTAGTAGTAGTAGTAGAAGTAGTAGTAGTAGTAGTGGTAGTGGTAGTGGTAGTGGTAGTGGTAGTGGTAGTGGTAGTGGTAGTGGTAGTGGTAGTGGTAGTGGTAGTGGTAGTGGTAGTAGTAGTAGTAGTAGTAGTGGTAGGAGTAGTAGTAGTAGTAGTAGTAGTAGTAGTAGTAGTAGTGGTAGTGGTAGTGGTAGTGGTAGTGGTAGTAGTAGTAGTAGTGGTGGTAGTAGTAGCAGTAGTAGTAGTAGTGGTAGTAGTAGTCGTCATAGTAGTAGTAGTCGTAGTAGTAGTAGTAGTCGTCGTCGTCGGCGTGCTTGCGTTACAAACAATCGCACCTTCTCTTGCCTCTCCCTCCTGTCTTTCCCCCCCCTACCTTTCGTCCCCCCCTCTCAAGTTTGACAGGAAGACTGTTGGAAATGTTGGATGGGAAACAACATGGTGAAACCGCCATAGATTTCCCCGCAAAAAAAACAGCAAAAAAAACAACAAAATCAATGATCGTTCATGCAGATGATTGGCATTCATTTCTCAGGTGCTCTGGCCATAGGTCTTAGCCTCAATATGCTGAGTACGGACAGCGTTCAAAGTGGAAGCATTTTGAAGTGAACAGTTTGTGCCGATTGGCAAGTATAGTCTTGAAGATGTCTTTTTTTAGGGCTGATACCGCTGCTGATGTTGATGTAACAGAAAATGCGCAAGATGCATGATGCATGGATTGAGGTTGGTATCTATTGCTTCAATTTATTCTCGCATATTGGTGCGGCTTGCTGACAGGCTCAGTTTGATACTGTTCAAATTGAGCGGAGTCAAAATGTGCCAATTTTGTTCAAAGTTTCCGGATTTTCACAAACTGCCTTTGGTATAGCCTCAGCCTTTGCTCCGAATGCCAGGCAAGCACACGCCAGATTTCAAATCACTGGTCCTCAATTTGTCAGTGACCTAGTCTTCAATTTGTCAGTCGGATATTCCTGAGATTTTCTGAATAGGTTTTGTCAGATCCGATGGATCCAATGGATCCGATGGAGCTGATGGAGCTGAATTCCTGAGGAAGTGTTGGGCAGTGATGCTTGGCGTAGTCACAGGCGAGTTTAGTTGTGACATGTTCATCAGTGCTCAGTGAAAGCCTGTGCAGGTAGCTCATCCATGTCCTTCTTTAGCCTTGTCCAGGACCCTGAGTCATGTTTTCTTGAGCTCACAAAACTTGACGCCAAATTTTTCCTCGAACCAGGGATTCTTGGGGCACACTGTGATCCTTTACACCTGCAGGATGTAATGTCCATTTTGTCTCAAGAGCGTGGCTCAACGGTACAAGATTCAGACTTCGTAGCAACGTAGTCAAAACCAGAGCAATACTTGGCCATGTTTCAGTACGGTGACCACGGCTAGTACGCTTGGTTTGGGACGAGTACGAGCGGCCCAGCAAGTTCGCCATCCAACCCATCCATCCTTGTCACAACGATGCCTCCATGGAAAGTGCCAGCGAATTTGAAGCTCATCTTCAGCTCAGAGGTGCAGTCACCGGCGCAAGTGGCGCCAATCGTTCAGATGCTGCAACGGCAGATGCAGCAAACGCAACTGCATCCAGAAGTCCAAGCGACTCAAGTGTTGGAGCCATCAGACACAGGAAACCGAACGCGAGGCGCGCCAGTTGAGCCCATGGTGACGGTTGTCGTGAAGAATATTCCGCTTCACTACAGCCAAGACATGTTTATGGACCAGGTCAAGAAACATGGATTTGAGGGTCTCTTCAACCTTCTTTACTTGCCATGGAACTCCAAGAGTGACACCAACAAGGCTTGGGCTTTGTGAACTTCATCCGTCCAGATGATGCTCAACGATTTCAGAAGGACATGGGGGGGAAGTACTTTGACGAAGAACACACGCAGAGCGGCTTGCCCATTCGGATTGAACGTGCAGATGTCCAGGGCCTCAAGTCCAACAGAGCCCGCTTCACCAAAAAATCCGACTTTGGTCCATGGTTGTTGCCCACAAAGCCAATGGTGCCATTGTTGGAGATTGGAAAATGGGGTGGAATTCCCAGACGCCGCAAGGAAGGCCAAGCTGAGCCCATGGTGAAAGCCTAGGTTGAGCGCAGGTCCCTATGCCGCTGCGGAAGATCCTCCATCAGCCTTTGTTGTTTGGTTAATGTCGCTGTCTGCAGCTTCCGAAGCACCAGACATAGTGTTAAAACACATCAGAGTTTGTGTGGGTTGACAGATTTGACAGGAAATGTCGTGGTATCATCACGTAACACGTAGATGCGAGCCTGACTGACCTGTCAGCCTGTCAGCTCACCGTCGTGGCGAGAGTCTGAATGCAGACTATGCAGTTCCAATGGAACACTTTTTGTCAAATCCGCCACCTGCCATTGCCGAAAAAAAAGGATAGTTCTTACTACGTAGCAAACAACCGGTTAGGAACACAAGAGGGATAGATTGATGATAGACCACACTGAGACTGGAACATGTTAAGATCAGGAAATTATGTTTCGATTGCGCAGGGTCAATCTTTAGGTTTCTCTCTCAGAGCTGCAGTGAAGGATTACGAGAAGTCGAACTGGATCATTCTCTATTCGAGCCTTTGCTGCACCACTGCTTCTATTTTTTTTGAGATCCTTTTTGGCTCATCAATGCTTTTTTTCAAGGGTTTGGATTGTCATGAACAAGCGTGGTGAACCTGTGTATCCAGCAGCTGAGGATGCCTTTAGTGTCTTGGCTGAACAAGCTCCCACATTACTCTGGAGACTGGCATGATACTGGCATGAAGTCGTGGTTTTGAGGCGTTTAGCATGGTTTACTCAGTTTTCTCATCACAATTCTGACCCTCCGAGTGTAGTGCAGGATACAGTGACTACTTGTGCCATCTTGTGTCCATGGCCACAAAGCGTCCATACTGAGATTACGTTCCTGGTCCTGTCGGTGATTTACGCCATTGGCGACAGTCACCCGGCTGCAGAACAAGCAGAGCTTGGAAAAGGTGAATCGCGGCCATATGGCGGTTCTGAGTCGAAACCCTGTTGGCCGCTGGTGAACATCAGAATAGCAGTTAAAAGGTTTTTCATCTCCTCAAGTAGGTTTATATATGGTGTAATATATTTTAAAACGGTATAATAATCTATATATCTGCGATGATTGTAAGTGTAGAGCAATGTCCGGGTTGGACGGTATATCTGTAGTAACCTAAAATTTGATCCATCCCCATATCCAAGAAACACTGGTCAGATTGCCGTGTTGCTCCTGTTGCATCCTGTTGCCAGTGCAAACCCAGGTATTCGTCACCACTTGGCAACGCATCCTGTTTGCAATGGCATCAGCACGCTGAACAGTGCAGTCTGACTTCTAGCACCTGGGGTTCCAAGCCATTTATAAATGGGATAACACTTAGGAAACTTACTAAACAGGGTTATTATTAACCACTTGCTGGCTTTCACAATGGCTAAGGCTTGATGATCATATAGATCCTTTCGAGGAGGCCTTTGACAGATTTAGTGATGAAACTGAAGATGTGGCCGCTTTGCAGCGTGAACTTCAGCGGATGGGTGGATGGGGCCTTGGGATTTGGTAAGAAATTTCAGGAAAGTTCAGTCTTCCACCAGTGGCCTGAGCTTGTTGGTATTGTGGCATTCGAATGTTGGGCTAGTTCCAACCAGCAGTATGACGGCATACGAAGCCTGGGTGGCCTCTAATTATTTGATTTATTTATCCAAGACATTGCCAGGGAATCGATGTTTCATCCAGATCACAATCTGGGGAGGTACTGCAACAGGCCCGCTACGACCTTAGGTGATTGGACTGGCTGTGTCGCATGTGATCACCCAAACGCCCCTTGGCATTTGCGCAGACCTGGGTAACCACTGGATCGGGTTGCGAAGCTGACTTTTCATGACTGCTGGAAGAAGCCCTGCGATTCTGTGCACTTTTTGGTAGACCAGCACTGCTCAGGTTGCGGTTTCACCTCACTGGAACGCTGCCCGCTCCAACGGGAGCCAACCGACCCGGCACGGAAGTGGAAGTTCGGGACATCGTTTCTTTGGCCAGTTCGGCCCTCAGCGCTGGTCGCGCTGATCGGATCCCAAGAAATCCCAAGAGTCGAAAAGGGCTCCGAAAAATGCGCAGCGTGCGCATGCTTGGCACAAGGATGCCAGGATGCGCCAGGATGCCCTCGGATTTTTCTTGGCTTTCTGGGGACAACCATCAGGCAGATGGATCTTCTGAACTTGGAACAAGGACATTCTCAAGGGGCTGGCAGTCTTGTTGCATTTAGGTTCTAGCTTGGTCTACATCGTCCTGTTTCTCGCTGTGGAGCAGTGCCTTCCTAAGAGCTGGAGCAGATTGAAGAAGCGTGTCTTTGCTGCAGCTAGTTGAGACAAACCAAGACCTTCTGGCCTTGGTTGAGTCCCTTGCTTTGGGGTTAGTTTGTTTATGTTTGTTTGCTTCATGGGCTTGAACTTGTTTGATTTGAGATACCCGTGAATAATGTGAGTTGCCTGTTTCGATTTTGTTTTTGCAGCAGTTAAGGTTTCAAGATGCGACTTGGCAGAACTCGTACAAAAGCAGAGCAGGATTCACTCGGACATTCTGCCAGCCACAGCAGTCTACCAGGATTCTGGCGAACTGCGTTGCATTTGCGCTGTTCTACAGCTTCACATGGTTTGCTTTGATAGTCTGCTGGCTGCAAGTGCTACAGAATGCAAGTGCGATATGTAAAGACATCCCAAACAAACATAAATGTCATCAACACACAGCATGTGAGCAGTCCATGTTAAAGCGCGCATCATTGAAATAGTTTCCCCATTCCTCTTGGGTGTTGACCATGGACCGATTGAGGTTCTAGGCTTGCAGGGGCCTTCTCAGGGTCTCCTCGTGGCACTAGGCGGGCTTGCAATCTGAGATTCAGGGAGGTGATCTGTTCAACCAGAGGCACTGCTTTCAGTATCTTTCAGTTCAGAAGTTCGATTCATATTCATCTTATTTCATCTTGGGTTTTTCACTTTGGGGACCCATGCCGATCCACAAAGCGGTCCACTTGATCTGGGATCAATTTACAGCTTGCCACCGCGGCAGGTGTGACGTGGGGTGGCTTCGTGTCTGGACCAAATGAGGTCACTATAGGTCACTTATTCTTTTACCATCCCCCCTAAGACAACGTTAAAACAAGATTCAAAAACATACCAGAGAAACCGGCGGCCTGTGCTTGAACACTTGAACAGCATGTGAAGAAAAGTGCCATGTTCCACAGCCGCGACGTGTTGAACTTGTACCGTCCTTTGTAGTGCTCTTTTTTTTGAAACATAGAATCCTGGTTGCGTTGTTCCTGTTATTATGTGATCCTCATTTAGGTTGCTTGTAGGATATGCTGGGAACCAACTATTTTTTTCTGTGTCTAAGACGTTCTTAACCCAGGCTGCTATGGTTCTGCTGGACAAATTGGCTGATCTCGAGTGCACTGGACCAGTCTTTGATCAGAACCTGCGCATGCTGGCTGGGACACCCAGAAGGGCCATGTTGTGCAAAAGCATGGACCAAGTGTTCCAAGTATTGCAGAGTTCTCCTTCTCCTTCTTTTCTTAGCCGAAGGCGACACGCAACTCTCAACAACGCATTTGTTTTGGTTTCCGTTCTTGGAATCTTGAGATAAACTGCAATTTTCTGTCCTTATTTGTCATTCCGTTTCATTGAACTGGGACAAGGAGGTATTTCAAGTGGAAGACTCAAGGGGCTTTGGCTCATTGTAGCCGGTACATTGCTTGGAGAAGTCCTCTTGAACGAACACCGAGTGTTGCTGCTCTTTTTTGCAGCGCACGAACATGTGTGCAAATAGACCGCGTATGGTCTCTCTGCCAACTCTTGCCAGATGCGTTCACCTGTTCGAAAACAGTTGATTTTTGTGGCAAAACTGACATGTCATTTCTAATTGGCTTCACATCACCGTGCAGGTCATGCCCATTGCCACCCTGATTGGCTTTGGCTGGAAGGGAGCATTTGCCGATGCAGGTGTCACAATTGTCCAGAAGGTGTGGGCATGGCTGAGAAATGTTTGATACTTGCTGGCCGCGCTTTCAAGTTTCCGCAGTTTGTGGAAAATGGACAAATATTATGGGCAAAAGATGGCAGCATATTCCTTTTTTAAAGGTTAAGTCCCATTAAAAAGTGCTAATTTTTGCTGGATGAACATGGTTGCATGGAAGGTGACTCTGTTTCCAGCCCCACTCGAGCAAGCGATACTTGCAATGATTCTGTTGTTGGTGATTCTGCCTGCGTGGCGGTGGTACATCCTTCCCAAAGCCTCTCGAATGCAGTTGATTCGACTTGAGTGCTTTGATGGACTGAATCAAATTGCAGGTGGTTGCAATCGGAAGTCTAGGACTGCTGTCTTCTTTTCGTATATCTTGGGGACTTCCCATGACCTTTGACTCGTTGGCAACTTTGATCTTGAGGTTATGTACGACTACTTGAAGCATGCAAAGAAGAAGACACTGCTGGATGCGGAGGGCCGAACGTTAGATCCTAGTCCGAGGAACAAGCCAAACTTTCATGCGCACAGGCTGTCATTCTTGAAAAGGATGGGGTTTGCTATGGTTTGCTTCAAATTTTGAATGGAACATCTTAAGTTAAGAGTTGGTTTCAGTGATTTCCGAGTTGACACCCATCAATACCACACCAATGCCCACCAGCGCCAAGGAAGTCATTTTGGACGAAGAGTTGGACAAATGCCTCGACAAGTGCTTTGCAAGAAGTTGGAAAACCATCCTTGCCACATCAGCTCAGAGGATATATACAGTACAGTAGTATACATATACGATCATATACGTATATCATATGTATACGTATATATATATAATAAATGAGCATGGATCAACACCTATATAACACCCGATTTTTTTAAACATCCATAAATCCCATCTATTCGGTGTTCACCAGGGTACTAGAGTTTTGACCCGTACCATCCCGGAGCCAAATTTAAAGCCACGACGATGTGTCTGAATCACGACCAGCCGTGCAGAATCTGCAGGCTGGAGTCCATTGTGGTTTCGTACCCCTCTGAGCGCCATACGCACCACAAGGCTAGGAGAATTCTGGGAAATTTGAGATGTTTGGGATTTTGATAATTCCAGAACCTACGCAACCTCAACTGCGATGCCAGGCGATTGTTCTGGAGCTGGAGAGGTTGCGCAAGATCTCCGAAAACATTGTTCAGGACCATCAAGACCGAAGTTGGGCAAACTGAACGATGAGTTCACTGATGAAATCGATTTTCAACAGGCATTGTTCCAATCTTTTACCACTGGCAGTTGGGAACTGACTGCCTTGAGGATGCTGGACTGAAATGTTGAGCTTCGAATGAGCTGCCAGCGCAAATTTTAGGAAGCGACTTGGTCCTCCAAAGAGTTTCGTTGGTCCAGCTTGGCGGAAGAAGACCACCAAAGCTTCCTTGGAACCATGGCCATGTCTGTGAAGTTTCAGCAGATATTGGTTTCAATTTGAGAAGGCTTGGAATTTGGGAAAGCCGTGGCTCCTGGCCTTTGGCTGGCGCCATGCCCCTCGGCTGAACCTTCTACATCTATGGTCTTTGACCATATGATTCTCCAATCGGTTTCAACTGACGCACCGAAAAGTCTCGCAGAACTTGGTGGGACCAAAGAGCCTCGGAGTGGTTCAGCAGTTTCGGGAGTCGGAACTTTGGAGCCACGACGTGTCTTGTTATGTCTTGAAGGACTTTGTCCCTAAAACATTTGCAACATCTGCACATTTGGATTCCATGCAGAACTGAATCATGACTGCAGGTGCTCTTCTGAAGCTGAAGGGGAAGCTGATGGAGATGCAAAATGATGAAACATGAGAAATCAGAGTCAGAGGCTCTAGAGGGTTTCAGTATTGTTTCAGCGGGGTTTCGGCAGGATGTATTTTTGTTTTTGGGATGTACAGATTTGGAACCAGCCTGGGATGTACAGACCCAAAGGCACGTGTAGTAATTCGATTTGGCGAGGTGCCTCTAGGCTTCGCATGTCTTCGCATCATGCATCCTGCGCAGTGTGTCCAAAATTGCTGCCAGATGTTTCTGCGGCCGCATGAAACATGTCCAATCAGTCTTGTGGTTTTTTTTGATACATCAAGGTGAGTTGAGTGAACATGGGACTGGAACACCATTCTTTGCCCTGTCGTGGCCATGAAAAGTCTCAAGTTCTACCTTTCTTGTCCTTCGCAAGCCAGTACCCCTTCCGCTTGCGTTCTCTACAAGCCGAACCCCCAACTGCAGCTTGATTGCATTGCGAGACTGTGACATTTTGACAGACATGCCTGGATAAAATGGATACAAACGAAGAATTCACCAGGATCTCAAAATATCGACAAATCTCTCACTGGCAATGAGAGCACTTTAAGTCTCCGGCAAAGGTACTGTGTAGCAGTCTGCCTCTATTGCAGAGGCCAGTGCCGGACCGCACCTTTGAATACTCTTGACGGGATACCGGCCCATGGGTACCCCAAATTTGATGCTTCATGATTTATCAATGTCTATCAAAACTATTTTTTTTCGATATTTTTTGTATTCCTTTTTTTTTACATGATGCATCCCCATTTGCACCGCCACATCAGGTTGCAAGATGATGGTTGACTCCAAGGCTGTCGGTTCCCAGGTTCCCAGGGCCCTGACTCGTGTAGCCCTTGATGCAGCTGCCAGGTGAGCTGGAACGATGGCGTTTTGGTGGTGCAGGGAGCCCCTGTCAAAAAAAGCCTCCGGGAATCAAACATGGCTGGGAAATCTCCCAATGGAGGTTTCAAAACAAGAAATACATCAATTAATGGTAACAATATGTAACAATTAATAGTATCATAAAGGGATATAAGGGGGTCGATTCTCGGATGTTCGATTCTCCGAGCTTTTGATGTTTTGTCCATATTTTTCCATGTTCAGGTCATTGCTGTACATGTGCATCGACATCCAATATGAGTGGGATGGCTTTGCGAGCTGCCGACGTCCCATCCACAAGTGGCTCCTGCTCAGCTACAGCCTGGTGGTAATGTCCCGACTGGTGCATGTGGCTGGAGCCCTGATGTTCCTTGGTGCGACAGTTGTTGGATCCTGTTGGTGTTTGAGGGGCAGCAAGAGCCCTGGGATCTTGGTTTATCTGGAGGAAGTTGGTAGGTGAGACGATCTGAGAGTGTCATCGGTGTAGCATGTTTTCTTTTATCAAAGAGGGGTAGTAGTTAGTTAATGTTAGTCGTACTTTGAAATCGGCATTTTTCCTTTCATCATTTTGAAGGCCACAAGCTGTGAAGATGATCTTTCAATGACAGAAGAATCGTGGTAGGTAGTCAGTAGCAGATGTTTTGACTGTGAACCTGCCAGGTACTTTGAACCATTTCCATCCATTTCCCAGGTGTTTCCCAGGTGTTTCCAGGTGTTTCCAGGTGTTTCGACCTTTTGAAGCAGACCTTTTGAATCGTGGGCCCAGGTCGCAAAACGACAGCGAGTTCATGTCCTGGAGCCCAGTGATCACATGGCTGTCATGGCCTGGATGATCCTGGATGGCAAAAATCGACCGCAGGTTGAATCTTCGACAGAAGAGCACCGTAGTGCGACTTCTCCTTTCAATGATGTGGCTGGTGGGGCACTGATGCTGCTTGAGATTGGCTGTTACATCTGTTACTGGGATTTTTTAGGAATGTAACCACCTGATACCTGCGATCTTCCGAGCTTTAGGAACCCAGTTCCTGAATATGTTCCAGTGGCTTAGCGGACGAAATACTCTCCAGGATGACTCTAGGATAACTGGGGCTCACCCTGATCCAGGTGATTCTGCCGGCTTTCACCGTTTGGTCCATGGTGGGATGCTCAGCACTAGCGTTGCTGGCGATGCTGGGAGCCTCTGGACTGAACCGAGGTGGGCACTGCTTGGGTCTGGGAGGTGATGAACCACACTCCTCAGTGCCTACCTGGTGGCGCGCATTTCTGGCCAGGGCCCAAGGGGAATCAAATTTCAGGGAAAACCACGGTTTCACCCAAGGTTTCAAGAGTTTGAAGTGGTTTGCAGGGGTGGTAGCCCTGAGCTTTGTGATGAGGTTCCTCATCGTGTGGCAGGCCTCCGCTAGTTACCGCTAGTTGGGATACCTTGCTAATTAGTAAGACTGACATTCCTGTGCTGAAATGGCAGGCTCTTAGCTACCTGTGGATTTTCGTCCACTGCGGCTTGGGCATTGTTGCATGGTGCCCTGCGCACAGAATGTCTGACATGGCTAGAAGCTGCGAACACCATGGTCATTGCTGTTCATTCAATTCCAAAGAACCCCCCAATTATTGTTTCCATGATCATTATGGACATTGATGGACAGTGTTGAGGATTCTGTCGTCGGATTCTGTTATTCTGATGTCCGGGGCTGGCATTTTAGTCAGGTACTTGGAAAGAAGACTGCGAAGGGCAGAGGGAGACCTGCGGCAGTTGGAAGTTGAACTCCCAAGCGTTTGGTTGTGTCTGTTTTGAATCGTGAAAGTGGTCTGCGGTGTCACTGCAGTGCACTGACACCAGTTCTGTCTCAAGCTGAGGACCAAGACTTGCTGTCAAGATGGGGGCAGGTCGCAAGCCAAGAGTCAAAGATAGTCAAAGGTTGAGAGTTTCCGAGGTTTTGCCATTTCGAAGTTGTTTTCCATCAACTGCGAACTTTTCCATTTTTTCCAGTTGTTTTCCATCATCATTTCCTTTGAATTTCAATTGCCTCCACCTTTTCCCTTGCACCCTTGGTCCGTGCTAGGTCAGCCGCCTGCAGAGCTACACCTCCGTCCCGGGACTACGAGAAGAAGATGGGGGGCTAAAGGCGTCTGAGGTGCGGGCCTTTTTTTGGGGGCCCAGTCACATTCACCAACGATCCCATTGTGGGTTTCTAGTCAGGAGATTGATGGGAATATTGATGGTATTAATAGCAATACCCATGAACAATTGATATTTTCTAGTGTTTTATACCCAACAATACATGATATGCTTGATGAATCTGGAGAAATTTCATTGCGACCTCACGTCGCGATGGCCCCAGAAATGATGTTTAGTAAGGGGAATCATCCCTTACTGTAAATGTGGCCATTTTTTTTGAATTCGTGGAATGCCACAATTTATCCAGAACCATCATGGGGATAACGTAGGGATATACTGTAGCGGGGATACAATGTGAATTATGATGAAATTAATTGCAATTATGTCCACAAATGGGGGATTGACCTTGCATCTTTAGCAGCATTAATTATCAATCATGAGAATTTCCAGGAAATTACAAAATGGATAGCAGCATGGGGTAGGCAAATCGTTGCTGGGTGAGAATATCACTGCATTGTTTCTTTGACATTTTTGGGAGTCAAGACTGAGTAGAAACTGGTTTGATAGTAGTGGTCAAGTTTGGTACGAAGCCAACCGATGTTGATGTTGGGGTTGGAAACCATTTTGTGGTTTGTTGTGGTGGGTGATGAGTGATGTTTGTTTCCCCGGTCGCATATCCTTTATTGACTTCCTGATGGTGATTGGTGGGGATGACCCCAAGCTATTGAATGTTTTTGGATAGGTTAGGCACCCATCATCGGGTCAGGTTTTGAGGGATGTTGCATCCATTTTACCTATCAAGTTTTACACATATTTCATGATTGGTGAGTGAGCAAGGTATATAAAAGATTCGTTCAAATTACTGTACCTGCGAAAATTTGGGTAGGCGATCGTAGGTGAAGCTCCCCAAAGGTCGACTAAAAACTGGCAGTTTTGGAGAGGTTCACATCATGAATCACAAGGATTCCCACTGGTCCCAGTGCCAGATTGCCGACTTGCCCGGCCTCCTCGTGGTGGATTGTCCTATGGAGGAGCACCAGAAATTGGCGACTGCCAATTTCTGGTCAGAATTCAGGGAGACTGGAGACTGTTGGAGAATTTTGGGTCGTTTTGCGTTTGCCATCCATTTTTTGGGGTACACGTTTTGAGGCATTTGACTTGACCCATGTTTTTTCTCCATTCTTGTCCGTTGCCAAGCATTTGATGGAAGGACTGCCCAATTTGCTTGACAGAACTCCAGCCTGGCGAGAATGCCAGAGACCCAAGTTGATTTAATGGAGGGTGGTCTCCCATTTGGTACCTCCATTTTTTTCACAAACACTATCTAAATGGTACCAAACGATACCAACCCCCTTCATTTTCCAAAACAACATGGAATTACAAAGCACACAAGCTACCCAAGATCCAGTGGTTTAAGACCTCGCTTACCAATTTCATAAACTGGTCAAACTTAAATTATAATTTCCCAACTCCTAGACAAACCCATATCGTATGGTTGGTTATCATCACATTGAATATCCCCACAACATGGTTTGTTTGAGGCCCATTGAGATTGCCCGAACTTAACGATATTTGGTGTATCCCCAATATATCCACTTTGGCTTATATCTCCTCAAAATTCCCTTCAACTTTAGATGGTCGGTCAAACCACCATTAAAGTTGCTACATCTTGGTAAATCCGCTTTTCTCACTAATAGATGGCCGTTGGCATCCAGTATTCAGGTTAAGTTCCCAACTTTTGCTGGTCAATGAAAGAATTATCCCATTACCGTCCAAAGATGCTCCAGCCGATTTCCGCTATGGATCTGGCCAAATATTAAATCCTCGTAACAGCTCCCCCATGAAAACGGAGGGTCAACCTGCACAAAAGCAATCACCACGACCTCAGTGACCGCACCATAGATGATGACAATATGAGCCTCGAGTCTGGAGGTTAGGGCCTTGAAATTCGACCCATACCCTTTCTGTAAATGTCACCATATTATGCACCAAGAGTGTTGGTTCTTTTGCTCCCTCAGGCTCGCAAACTGAGTGGCTGTGGCCACACATTCCACCGCTCCTGCATTGACCTTTGGCTGTTCCGGAGAGCAGACTGCCCACTCTGCAAGACAGAGGTCCGCACTGGGAACGGAGAACAGTCCTGCATAGTCCTGCAAGAAAGCAGATGGGAGAATCTGCAGGTCTTTGCAAAGGTTGCTTGAAAATGCCTTTGCTAAGGACTAAGCCGTAAGCAGCATCTCTACAATTCTCCCAACAACCCGTCCTTCCCCCCGGAAGTGTCAGCGCAGCACCAAGCGTTGCCAGGTGAAGTCATGCTATGGCTCGCCGAGGCTGCGGCGCCGTGCACTCCCAGCCGAGGCAACATGACTGGTGCAAAGCTGTTGTCCATTGGGTTTGTTTGAGAGGAAAACTATTGGAAATCAATGAACATCATTGGTTTTTGGGTCCCATAACAAGAACCCCTCCAATTTTGATTCATTTTGTTGAGCTTTTGTGGCACATGTGTGTCTATGAGTACCAACAGTTGCTGACTTACCGACCAACTTAGTCATGGTATGTGTCAGACAAATGCAGACAATATCTATGGAAAACAGGTGGAAGATGGTGGAAGTATGTGGCATCTTGGTTGCAGGAGCCTTCTTGGAACGTGTGAGGGTGATGCCATTCGTCTCAATTTCCATTGCCGGCGAAAGATCCACAGATGTGGAGATCTGCAACGCTGAGAGCGGTGCCCAAACGGGATTCCGACAATCAGCTGGACCATCAGAGCTGCAACAGAGCAGGGTGTTAGGGCTTGAGCGTGCAGAAAAAAGTCGGTTGAATCATTTGACTATGCTTGACATTGTTTGACTGCTGGCTTTGCACAACTAGAGAACTCCACTGGATATACTGGATCAACTGTCAGATGTTGCCAAAGAACAAACTGTCCACCATTTTATCCATGAACGTTGCCAAAAACTCTGCGATGCTCAGCTTGTTGGAGCTGTTTGGCTCCCAACTTTGGTGGATCCCAGGCCAGCTGCCATACTTAGCAGAACTTCTTGGGACCATGAGCGGCAATGATTCCTAGATTCATGAATGTGTATACATATACTGTATATGTATACAATTGTACATACATATACAAATGTATGATCATATTATGTGTATATCATATGTATGTATAAATATATGCAAAACACATATTATACTATATAATTTTAGAATATCCACATTAATATATATATATAAACATATGTATATTTATATATATATATATACATAGACAATCACCAACCAAGAACCGAGATGAGTACCTTCACAAGATAGGTTCATCCCTAAGCTGCTGATGGGGCTGACATCCGTGGCAACTCAGCCGCAGCTCAACTTGACCCAGCAGAGATGGTTCCTCTCAGAGCAGGCGAGCCCCTTGCCTTTCTGAAATAGGGGTACCCCTTAAATCATCTATTTTAAGAGGATTTTCCATTGTAATCCATTTTGGCGTACCCCTATTTCAGGAAACCCCCACTATGGACATGTGTTGATTGTTTCTTATCACGTGTCATGATGGTTCAGCCCGCCTGTGCCGGCTGAGAGGCTGCGAAGTTCATCTCCGGAGATCGCAAAGGCGCTCCCATTCCCCCGAAGATATGAAACGTTACGAAACTTACGAAACACCTCATTGATGAAACATTGTATAGTCTCAAAATGTCTCAAACATGTGGTTGCATCCCATCGAAACCATCATTTCTGACGGGTGTTTGTTATGAACTGGGATGGGTTGATCATCAAAAGACGACATATTTGGGTCAACCGGAGCTGGCGATGGCGAGGTCCGGTGGGTGCACAGGATCTACTCTTAGTTGGGCCTTCGACAGAGAAGCCAAGCCTCCCTTTGAGGACACTTTCCGAAAGATCTGAAAGATGTCATGGCTTTGTGCCTGTCATGATCCAAAGTTCGAAATCCCTTGAACTTGGGCTTTTCGACTTGGCATTTCTAGGTGCAGTTTTTTTGTTTTTTTGTTTTTTGGCGATTTGGAGGATCCCCTAGGACGCGCTCACAGGCAGTTCCCATGACCGATCACAGGAGTTTCCCTGTGGATGGACAGCCTGTTGGTTCAGCAGCAAAGCTGGTGGAGGCGTTAGTCGGGTACCGCCTTCTGCTTCTGGGTATCATGTACCAGGAACTGCCAGGAACATCTGGGTAACCGACAGACTTAGCGGAAGACTAAAGTAGTAGGGAGTGGACTTGGGATGTTCAAGTTTGTGTGAAAACCTTGACAACCGATAGGGGACCACCCACTTACCGACACCCTATTTTTACACATAGCATGGAAGTACAAACCTTCACAACCGATAGGGGACCACCCACTTTGGCCATGTCCATTGCGAGTAGTAAGTAATTTTGTCCGCCACTCATAATGATATTATTATATTGAATGATACATGATTTTCGATTTTTGTTTTTGATTAATACCGCATCATGTACCAACTTATCTATTGATCTTAGGTACCAGTACCATTAGGATATTAGTGGGATTTCCCTTACTGGATTGTGACAAGCCCTAATATATTGGGTAGTACAAACCAATGTCATCAATCAACAGAGGTTTTGAACACTGCCAAGTTTTGCAAGGCCCCAGCCCAAAGTTCACACAAGATGGACATAATTTTGTGGCCAAACTCGTGCCATGGGGTTCACATCCTAGTGCAGCTCTAGACCCAGTTTTGACATGTAATTTAAATCGGGCTCCCAATGACCAGCGTCACGGTCCAACAAGGTCAAAGTCCCCATTGCAGCTAGGTTTTCTCCCGGCGAGGCAGACATGCGAAGCCGTGTCCACCCACAGTAGAGAGAGTTTTGTACCAGCTGCATCACGGACAGACACTATTCCCAGCCAGTGGGATTCATCTAATCACAGTGTCAATCAGGTAGCCATGCACTGTTTGGGACCAGTGCCACAATTCGAATGCGAAAGTGGGCAAGCTTCAGACTCTGATCAGGTGACGTCCTCACCGTGTGGGACTGGTGAAGATGGGGTAGGAATTTCCTTTCTTCAATGTGAACCAACTCAATCTTGCGTTGTCAAGACATGTGCAAAGTTTGGCCCGTTCCTTGTGGAGGACACGCAGAGATGCACTGAGGGTGATTCACTGATGAGCCAGGACTATGCCCTCCATCTCATGCAACTTTCAGTTGATCTCTCACCAGGGCACGGAGATGCACTGAGCAGTGAAAGTGTCATCATGGAAGATTGGCTCATCGACCTCCAAAGGTTAGCAAGCAGACTTGAGACTCAATGTCCCACAGACTATCCAGAGGAGGTCATTTTCACAGTCTACACGTGGTATATTGATCATGCAGTCACGGATACATGTCAAGACCCAAAACTTGCCACCCTAGGGAGCCATCCCCAGGAATGGGAAGATGACATTCTGTTTCCGTGGAGACACAGATTGAGATCCCAGGATGCAGTGCACATAGATGTGGTTTTTCCATTATCTCAACAAGTGAGCATTCATGAGCATATTTCGCATGTCCTCATCACACAGCGTCCGTCAGACAAGGTGTCAGTTTTGTTGATGGTTGACTTCCAGACTGAAACAGTTCGGAACGTCCTTTGGCGTCAGGCATTTGCATTTCCCAAGCGCATGAATCTCCAGGCAATCCTTGCCCGGGCTCCTGACATAGAATATGCTACCGAACAAGTTCGATGGATCTTCCCAGAAATCATGCCCGGTGAGTCCGAGATTCAGCTCCGCCATGGAATGGG
This sequence comes from Cladocopium goreaui, assembly GCA_947184155.2. Lineage (NCBI taxonomy): Eukaryota > Dinophyceae > Suessiales > Symbiodiniaceae > Cladocopium > Cladocopium goreaui. The sequence goes on from CAMXCT020002094.1 coordinate 18,515, forward strand.
ATTAAATGTCCAGGTTATACCAGCTGATGAAATCACACTTCAGGCTGATCACGATGTTCAGGCAGGAATCCAAGTCGCTCTGAGCACTCAAGCCAGGAACCCATTCATGAAACAGTGCCATGAAGACAAGATACTCAACGTTCCTCGAGGTGGAGACAAGCCTAGCACCCTAGTCACGAGCGCATTCACCATGCCTGCGGTTTTCCCGACTGAGAACCCTAAAGGAGGAATTACCCAACATGGGTTGAATGTACCTGGGCCAGACGCAGAAGGGCAAGTCTTTGAGTTCAACATTGGTGCACCTGTTTTCTTTCCGCAGGAAGTTCCCGAGGAAGTTTTCCCGGAAGCTATCCATCAAATTTTTGATCTGTGGGGAACCAATGCATTCTCTTGGGAAGGTGAGACAGCATCAGCAACCATTAGGTCGTGGTTTGTGGATCACAGAGTTCACTACCCAATCGGTTTGGAGTCACGTGATGTTGTTCTTTTCTCTGAAGTCAGAGACTGGGAAGCACTCATCCTCAGGAGGTGGGCTGATCAGGTTGATCTGATGCAACCAATCCAAATGCATGTTGTATACCCGCAGCCGCCTGACCATGACATTGATATTGTGGCCTATGTCATCATTGTCCAAACCCCTAACCCTGCCATGGTCTCATGCCTGGTCTCAGTTGATGATGATCAGATGAACGTGTTCAATGACAATAGGTTTATGCGGTTAGTGGTCACGGTTGATGCCCTTTTCCCTCCTCACCAAGTGGTTCATTTTTGCGGTTTTCCTGTGCAATGCCTCTTGCAGGGACAACCTCTTTCATGCCAAGTGTGGGTCAGACAACAGCTGTTGCTCCCTGGAGCGATGTGGCCAGGACAATCCGGAGAGAGCATTTTCCTTCAGATCACCAGACAAAACATGCAGGTCATTCAAGATGATGCCCATGCCATAGGTATGTATCAGGTGACAATGCAGAGTTTTCATGGAATTGGTGAGGCTGAGATCACATCGTTCATGGCCAGAGGACCACCCGCAAGAAGACCCGCGACCTCACAACCTTCGGTAGTTGACATGGATCAGGTGGTAGATCAGGCGGATGCAAACATGAACGAGTTCCCAGATGATCCAGGGTCTTCGGACACTGAATCCAGCACAGATATGGATTGGCAACTTACGATGCTATTTTCACCTTTGACGGAGCCTGTCGCCCGACAGCTCAACATTCCTAATCAGCAGTTGCGACATTACCAAATTGCCACAGCTTTCAGGTGGGAAAGAACACATGTTCATGCTGACTTTCCCATCACACATCGTCCAGTTGATTTGGTGGAGGATCAATTTCACGCACGGCTGGTGAGACATGCACAAGACCTACCAGAAGACAGCACGTTGGTGCTGGTGCTGATTGATACGGTCTTTCACCCCGCCCCTCCCAGCTGGGACGCGCAGACTGTTCGCAAAGCCATGTACTCAATTCCTCAGATGACCGCCCACCAGCTCATGCAGGCGTTGCACGTTCGGAGGTATTGTAGGTACAATCACCTGCCATGTTTGGTTTTCCACAATAACCACATTTGGCGTCAGGATACCTTTGAGTACAGAATGATCAAGGATGGAGATTATCTTCGAATTGAGTTGCCTCCCCCCAATGAACCTCATCAGAGACTTGACACTCGATGTGTAGCTGTCGCAATTCACCAAGGCCATGGAATGGACTTAGTAGAGACATTCGACACATTGCCAATTCAACAGCTCATCACAGTACCTAATCCTTACCAAGTAATGATAGAGCACGATCTTGATGATCAAGGAACGACCAATGGACCCTACCTCCTCCAACTGTCGGTTAGAGTGGGCTCCATCAAGCAGCCTCCAAATATCAAGTCTGCTCATCATCCAAAGTATTTCCCCCATGCCCCTCCCGACAGTGTTGCTGGTCATGGGTACACCTGGTACCGGACCCCCAGAATACGGGCCACTCTGGGACACCACAATGCCCGGTCACTCATAAGATGGATCAAGCACGTACTTCGACGTTTTCATTTGGGCAGGTCCATGAGGAAAAGATTTGCTGCAGCACATCTTCCAACCAAAACCACCCATCTCATACCCAATGAGCCTCTCCTTGTTCATGCACGGATGCGGAGACAAGCCCATTCCCCAAAGCTTGACAGTGCTCCTCAGCCGTATGTTGACCTTCAAAGGCTAGGCGAAGCCAAGGTACCAGGGCCTCCTATTGAAAGGTCGAATGACCATTGGGCAATTGGAGCGATCAATCCCACAGGGCTAGCGGGGAAGGCGGTTCTTTTCACTGATTTACCTGACGGTATTTATGCAGTGTCGGAGTCGCACCTCACTAGTCGAGGCAAAGTAAGGTTCAAACAGGAGCTGTGGCATGCCAAAAGTAAATTCCAACTCACCACAGGCTTTGATGCACCATATAAAAAGACCAATCTCCGAGCAGTTGGTGGTAAGCACACTGGAGTCGCGTTCATGTCTACATTTCCTTGCAGATCCCTGAGCACGGGCTGGAATACAGAGCTCTACCAATCAAGTAGACTACATGCAGCTACTTTTCAGGTTAACCAAGCTTGCGTCGCCGGAGGTGTTTGTTACGGTTTTGCCCATGCAGCTGATTCCAGAGCTACCCAGGACATGACAGATAGCCTACTTGCCCAATTAACTTCCCAGATTGTAGAAGGCTTCCCTGGGCCAGCTTTCATAGCAGGAGACTTCAACCAGACACCTGGAGTCCTTCTTGAGCCGCAAAGATGGGAATCAAAGGGGTGGAAAGATATTCAGACGTGGGCCAACGAAGAATGGGGAATCACGCCAGGCCCAACATGTTGCCAAGTGTCCCGTAAAGACTTCGTCTATGTGTCTCCGTCATTGCAACAGATGCTCAAGTCCTGTGTGAACACGTTTGATCGTTTCCCAGATCACTCCACATTGGTAGGTTTGTTCAACTTTCCTTCCAAACCTGTGCCCATTGCAAGGTGGCCCAAACCTAGTCCCATTGAATATCATGAAGTCTCCCCAAATGTCATCGCGGATGCACACTGTCCACCCACAATGCCTCAAAGTGATTCCACCCAGCAAGTTGTCTCGTTGAAGAGCTGCAGCAGGTCATAGTGCTCACAGCTCGCCGGGGCAGAACTCAGCGCCGGCGCATCGAAGTGAGGTCACGGCGGACCTCAGCCATATGCACAAGCACCTTAGTGTTATGTGCATTGTCCTTAGTTGGATCAGGCCAACCTAAGTGGAGTTGCAAACTGCAAGTCGGCAACACAGGTCTTTCCGCAAACTGCGGTGCATCACACTCCCACATGGCATGGAGAAATGTCGGAATGGTTTCTTTTTGACAGAACCAGCAAATACGGTCACGGTCAGATCGATCACGAGTGGGGTCGCCGTGGTATTGAGCTTGACTCACCACATGTCCGCAGACGACCGCCCAAGCATGAGCAAGAAGATGAGCAGGCAAATGAGCAAGCATGGTTCGCGCCAAATTGAAACGATCGGCAACATCACGCCAAAGCATAGAGTGATAAGATCTGGATTTGTAGGGAGCAGACTTCTTCCATCGTTCCCAGAGTGTAGCACGCCAAGCATCTCTGAGAACATGTCGAAGCTCCTCGTGGTTGTCATCAAAGAGCAGCGTGCGGCCAACACAAGTGGCCGGGAAGCTGCGAGCAGCAGAAGGGCGGCAGAGCCCCCATTGAGCCTCAGGGTGCCACCACTTCCAGGGGCCAAGTTCATGCCATTTCTGACGTTTCATCCATCTGCGCAAGAGTTGCACAGGACCGTTGCTGCGAGTACGGGCAGCGTTCCAGGCTTTGCGAACATCAGGATCCGTGTGAGACTTCAGGACCACCTCAGCCATGTAGTTGCCAACTTGGTCGCGAAAGTTGACTTTGTGACCATGGAAAAGGGTGAACAAAGGACCCATCATGCTGTGGCCAGAAGAAGCCAAAGCGCGAGAGATAGCCCGATGAGCAGAGGTCAGGTCTCGAAGAGCAGGGAGGCGAGAAACCACGGCCACGCTAGCCAGAGAAACAGCAGCACCCTGCAGCCAGGTAGTCTTCAAGTGAACACTGCCGGGAATGGAAGCAATGTTATTGGCGATGGCGGTCGCGCGCTGCAATCGCACCACTTCTTCTTCTTGAGCTTTGGAGAAAGTTCTCTTGGTTTCGATCCTGGTGCCGAGCAGTTTGGGACGGGTGCGAACTTCGCCCGGCATGCCCTGCCGCCGCAGCTCTTCGCACATCTTCTTGCCCAGGGCAGCAGGGCCCACGACAGCATAGTCAGCCTTGGAGGCATTTTCATCCATGTGGAGGAGCTTCATCTCCTCAATCCAACCCTTGCCAATGCTAAGGCAGGTTTTCATGCGAGCGCAAAACCAAGAGCGGTCATCAATGTAGATGCGCCACACAGTAGGCCCATGAGTACGCTCCGGATGCTTCTTCTGCAGCCGCCACAGAGCTTCAGCCAGGACCCCCAAGAGGGCAAGAGGGGAACAAGGATCCCCTTGAGGGAGGCAGCTGATGTTTCTGACAGCACCTTTGCTGGTCTGGGAACCGAATTGAAGGAATCGCATCTGATGAATCCAAGCAGCGGTCCAAGCATCCACCAAAGCAGCGGGGAGCCCCATGCGCTTCAGCGCAGGACCAGCGAGAGCCCCATGAAGCCGGTCAAAGGCCTTGGACAAATCAGCAGCACCAATCCATCGCAGCAGGCGCCGGCGGGCAGCAAGGCGGCGGTGCCGGCCTGGCTGAGAATCATCATTCTGGGTCTTCTGCAAGAGACAAAGAGGTTTGAGGAGGGCACTGACGGTGCCGCGCTGTTTGACACCACCATGGAAATGAGGACCAACACGATCGACAATCCACTGGGACATCTGCTTGATACGAATGCTGCTCCACATGCGATACCACACAGAACCAATGCTCAGGGGTCGCAACCCGGTACCAGAAGGCTTTGGAATGCAAACCTGCCGCCATTGCAGTAAAGCCGTAGGCCAAGACTGGGAACCGCTTTCAAGTTGGTTGAAGAAGTTGGCGAAAAGCTGAAGGAGGCCCTCGGGGAGGTGCATGATTTCATCGCCACGCCATCCATCAGGGCCAGAAGCCTTTTTGACGGCGTCCCGAGCTTTGGCCCGGAATTGGATTCCTCGCAGGGGAGGCAAATCGGGAGCAGCAGGGCCGTTAGGCCAAGGTGCGGTGTCGTGCAGCCGGGCCATGTTGTCCAGCTCCTCCTGCCTAGGGTTTTGAGGCCAGTATTGCCGCCAGGTATTTTCGATTTCGTCGAACATGGTTTGTCCGGCAAGGGGACAGCCAGCAGAGTCGGCCAGGAAAGACACTTTGTTGGAAATCTTGTATCGCGAGAGCCATTTCCAAGGGGCCGCATCTTGCTGCATCTTACGGCGCCAGGCTTGCAGGCGCTGTTTCACGCAGTTCTGGGTGTCAGCTTCGATCTCATCAGCCAGCCATTGCAGAAAATCCGAAGAGCAAGCGATGCTAAGAGGATGAAATGGACAACGAAAATGGGCGGCTTCGCGAAGCAAGGCATCGCGAAGGCGATTGTCACGGAAACCTTGGGTGTGCCAAGCTTGAGCCCGACGCCAAAACCGCCGGAGTCTGGTCAGTTTGATGGTGCTCTCACCAGTAGTAAGGGTTCTGTGATGTTTGACAACTTGCTCGGTTTTGGCAGGGTGTCCTTTGTGGGAGTTTGTAGGCTGACGTCGCGCAACCCCTTGAGCGAGAAGCGCCTCTTGAACCACAGTTTCAGTGAAGCAGCAAAGCTGCTCCCAGCTCGGAGCTTCAGAAAGTTGATACTGTCGAGCCAAGAAACTTTCAGTGAGCTGAGCTTGCCACGTCGCTTCAGACAGGACATCAGGTTTGCAAAGGTTCGGACGAGGAGTCAACCTGAGTTGCTTAACAGCTGAGATTCCGACATCATAAAGGGTCCAGGCCAGAACTCGATGGTCGGCCCATCGATCCAGCAACATTTCAACATCGCAAGTGACCTTTCTGCAGATCCCCCAGTCAATGCAAGCCTGACCATCCCACCGAGTGGGCGCAGGCATGACTGCGTCAGGATCTTCAGGATCAGGAGCAAATGAGGGAAAACACACACAGGCATCGTGAAGGAAGAGGCGAAGAGGAGAAGTAACAGGGTCATGGTTCCAATCGCCAGCCACAAGACAGGGAGAAGGGCCTAATCCCATGAAATCTTGAGAAATGCTTTGATGAAAAGAATCCCTTTCGTCCGAACTAATGCCCGGCCGCTGATAAACACTGTAAATCTGAAGCCCAGGAAGAGTGACCCGGATCCACTGGCCGGCCACATCACTGTGAGCAGCAGCCCGCACAGCGGGCAGTGTGACCTTGGTAAGCACGGCCACCCCGCCATGGGGGACAGTGCGTTCCTGAGCCTCAGTGCAATAAAACAGCGACCAGCCGGTCAACGAATGGGTCATGCCTTTGAGGTCGACTTCCTTGAGCCGCATTTCCTGAATGAGAAGGATATCAACTTGGTCTTTTTCCGCTTGCGCAACGAATTCCCAGCCGCGGGGGCCGAACCCATTCAAATTGCACTGCCAAACTTTTAAATGAGGAAAAGAAGTCTGCACTCGCCGACGGCGGGTAGGTCCCGGGTTGCTCTCAACGTCTCCGTCCTTGGTTAAATCCCTGAGCCATTCAGTGGCTTGTTTGTATCGTCTGCGTTTGACCCCAGTGCGCTTAGCAAGGCGCATAGGTGCAACCTTACCATTACACAGACCTCCCGTGCCGGAAGAGTCGTCAGGGAGCCCATTTTCCTTGCGCCAAGTCGCATTGTTCTTTTTGATGCGTTCACTGAGTTTACGCTTGCTGTCAGGCGCAATTCTGTTAGAGAAAAAATTCTGGGGCTTGGCTTCAGCCACAATTTGAGCACACATCTGCTCAATGCGGTCAAAATGTTCCTTAGTCCAGCCGGCCACAAGTCGAATTCTGTTCCTGGTGCCGTCGGGCAGAGCCTGCCACCACCGGGCTTTCCTGGCAGTCCAAGTAGTGGCAGGACTGCAAGGAATGGAGGCCATGAGTCGACTAGTCTGGTGGTTAAGGCATTTGGTGCAAAACCAAGTTTTCTTGAAAGCATCAAACAAACCATGCGAGGTGCAGTGACGCATGTCATGGTCATGGTCTTGGGCCAAAGCTTTGGCCCGAACAAAGGCTCGTTGAGAAGCCATGGCACCATTTTTGGCTGCGGCATGTTTTCCCCCAGTTTTGTGGCCCAGGGAAATTTTTTCGCTGATGGAGGGACCAACCATCGAAAGTTTGGTGTTATGAGCGTTTCGGAGATGCAAAGCCCTTTTCTTGTAAGCTTTGTCATGACCTGACAGTTCCATTTCTTGTTTGCAAATAGGACAAACCCACTGGATCGTCGACCAGCGTTGCTGGCGGGACGGTCTCGAATCTTTTTTGGTGGGCCTGAAATCAGTGGGATCCTCATAAGTGACATCAGCAGGGTCATGAATCGAAACACCACTGAGATCTTGTTCATCATCAAACCAGTGAACCTTCTGTTTTCCCCAAAGACGCTTTCGGGGGCCAGTTTCAGGTCTAGGGGCAACGGCCTGAGCAGCACTAGACCCGGAGACGACCGCAGCAGAGACGCCAAGACTCGCAGCAGCAGGGGGACTGAGAACAGACCCGACCGCAGTGTGGAGCGAGGGGGCGGGCAAAGAAGGCGCGGCACGGCTGGAGGGCACACCAGAGCACACGGACCCAACACGAGTGTGGAGGGAGGGAGCCGGGGAGACGCCAGAGCAGGACGACGCGGAGGCAGTGCGCAGGGAAAGCAACGTGTGCAGAGACGCAGGGTCGGATCGCACGCTGGGGGACAGACGGCGAGAGACCGCGGCAGGGGTCCGGGGAGCACTGCGAGCAGCGACGCGAGAGGACGCAGGACCAACAGGACACGCGGCAACGGTGGATCGCGAGGAGGACCCGCAGGAGGAGCCGGCAGCAGTGCGCAGGGACCGAGAAGAAGGAGAGAGGGGAGTGGGGTTGAAGACACCCGGGGGAGCAGCCCCTCCCAACCCGTCAGGTTCAGGTCGCGCGGTCTCCCGCATCCAGTGACTGGGCACCTTAGTTCGTTTGTCACTGCTGTCACCAGTGTCAGGGGGACGCACGGAACAGTAGTGTTTCCCCTTTCGTTGCACAACGAGAGTTGGGCTGTCAACAACCACCCGGGGCATTCCGGTCCTGCTCCATTCAGGGGCAAAAGTAAATCTGCGCAGAGATTCATCCGTTTGATCCCAGACAACAATACAGCAGCCGTAAACTTCAGCCGCAGCCTGCAGAAGTAGGCCGCAAATCCACGTATGCTTGTCCAGTGCTTTTTCACAAAAATCAGGGAAGGCCGCTTTTCCCCCCTTAACAAAAGATTCGTATCTGTCATGGAACTTGCGAACATGCTGAACAGTTTTGACCCTCAAAAGACTGGCCTCATGGATGCATTCTTCATTGGACAGCTGTTTCCCTTGCGTAAAGAAAAAATAACTGTCACACAAAGCTCTCCACCCGCAATCGCCAACGCCACCTTGATCCACAAGTGACCATTGATGATTGCAGAGAGCGTCCTGCAAATCGCCAATGCCGAGCTTTGAACTGGTTGGTGCCTGAGTAGAATCCTTGGTAGAAGAATCAACTTCCATCTGAGCCTGCACAACAGGCTTGTCTGCTCTTGTGACTCCTGAAGCATCGCCAGGAGCATTTGAATCTTTGGTGTCATCAGAGGCCTTAGCAGACCGTGATCTTTCTCTGTTTGCGGAGCCTCTGGGAGGCCTTTTGGTAGGGCTTCTGCCCCGCCTGGAGGTTTCCTGGTTATCAAACTCTTGTGAGCCCGGGGCCCATTGTCTGCGTGGCCCCTTCAAATTTGTGACCTTTTGGGGGATATAAGGCCGGTGCACAGCATCGTTAATAATGATGCGCAAATCGGACCCGTCTTCGTAGGTCCAAACACCTTGGTTATAAGGGAAGGCAACAGGAGGAACGGCTCTGATGAGCCAAATGATTTTCCGGTTGCGTCGGTGGCGATTCAGGATGCTGACCTCACGCCAGTCTTGACCTGTCAGGAATTCCTGCAATTCGTCGGAGTGCCACTGGGCTGGCACCCCTGATACTTCGACGGCTTTCGGCCGCCGATCCTCGGGGTCTTCAGGTTTCCTGCTGAAACCTAAGTCACTGCCCAGGCCTTTTCGCAAAAAAATTGGCTGACCACGTGCCTTAGCTTCCTTGGTACATCTTTGGAAATATTCTTCAGAAGACTCACTGGCTTGTTTGGAAATCCAAAAAAAGGACGGTCTGTCGGCAGCAGGGTCAAGGTGCTGATTGACAAAGATGCCTCTGGTGCCACTTTTCCCAACGAGGACCTGGCAATCAGCTTTGGTCAGCCTGAGCCATCCGATGAGGGCACTACTGCGTCCCCACTGTTCCCTTTGCCAGCGCCCACCCGTGAGGGTGTGAGCTCGCACGCCCCACTGGGCAAGTTCTCCCAAAATAACCGTAATCTTTTCAGTTTTGGGGTCAGAAATGAAAAGAGAGCGATACTGCTCGGGCACCACAACTCGAACCTGAGTACGCTCGACAGTTTTGACTTTGTCAGTTTCAATTTTGATCGCATGTGACTTCCAAGGCGCCGACGTGCCTAAGGAAAGCAAGTGGACATCTTCAACTTTGGCCTGCTGACCCTGCCTTTGGAGCCTGGCTCTACTAAGAGTGGAACCGACCCAGCTGCACGTGGGTCCAGTGAGCACAAGAGTTAAGCCTTGAGACAGTCCCAAGCTTTTGTAGAGGTCAATGAGTTCCTGGACTTCCCACGGAGTGCTGGTACAAGCCAGGTTGCCTTTCCAAGGCTGCTTTTGCTTGATAGCAGTAAGAACAGTTTGACATGAAACAAGCGAAACAGGTTGGTTCCATTCCGCTGGGTACACCGATCTCACCTTGGGCATGGGGGTTTGAGCCACTTTAGGGGGAGTCACAGCGGGTGGGGGGGAAACTCTAACTTCACGGTTGGAAGAAAATGGCGGGTTGTCACTGTCGTCCCACCACCACCAACCTGTCTCAGTGTTTCGACAATATGGCCTGGTAGTTCCATCTCTGAAAGTCCACAACTCTTTCTGAGTGGTGGAGGTCTTTGGTTTGGTTTGAGCCACAGAAGCACTCTGCTGCTGCGTTTTCCGTTTCCTGACACGTTTTTTGGCCGGAGCAACAGCACTGGAATCAGCAAACTGAGTGGATCCCAAAAGATCAAAAAGGGGGGAAAGATCAGTAGGAAAAGAACCCTGATTCAAACAAGTTTTGAGTCCTTGGATCAGCGTCTTGACTAAAACCTGCGAAACCTGTGGGCCTCGTTTAGGGTTTCGTTTGCGTTTCCTACGATACCCCGACCCTCCCCGAAGGCATTCTGAACCCAGCCATTGGCCAGCCTCATGAGTGGGTTGAACTGGTGAATAATCACAAAAATTGTCATGTTCGGGCGACCAGTCAAAATTGAAAGGAAAACCTGGTAGCACACCCTGCTCAGCAGGCTTTTTTGGATCACGACGCCGATGCACTCTGAACCAACGGCTCCTGAGTCTCAGTGCAATGCGGCGGTGTTTGAGCCGCGCTCTTGACATGCGATGCGTGCTGCATCGTCTGGCCACAAAAGCTTTGAAAAAAGATTTCCGCGACCACTTCTGCTGCCGCTGCAGCTTTGAGCCATGTTTTGGGGCTTTTCGGCCCTTTCTTTGAGGGGTTTTAACAGGGAGAATGAAAACCGTAAAAAGGGAAGAGACAACCCCAACCCAGGCAACGATAAAACTCAATCCCAAAACCCAAGTTTGACCCAAAATGGGGGTGAAATCATTGAAACCATCATTAATTAGGGGGGCCCGAGAATCAGTAAGCAGAAATGGTGGAAAGAGAGTGCCACATTTAAACAAACCAAGTTCCCGAGTCACAGATGCACCAGCGCGCACTGCAAGAGCGCTCGCATTGCCGCCATCAGACCATTGCAGCGACAAACCGAACGTGTCATGAATTAGGGGGCCCTTGGGGGGCCAGGTAGAAACGTTGACTTCGAAGTCGTGAATTGAGACGTGGTGGTTGGAGGCAGCAGAGCAGGACAGCAAACAGCAGCACGCAACCAGCCAGCAAAGCAGACCCTTAGGTACCTTAAAAACCTTGGTGGGCCGCCAACCTTTATATTCAGGCCCTTTCTCGTTCTTGTTGGGCTCTTGTGCCAAAGTGGCTTTTGTCCTCTTTTCTCTTTCTTTTAATTTCTCACACTGAACTTTGCACCGGCCGGTCGCAAGCAGCGACGAGCCAGCCCGCTGCCACCACGCGGAGGTGAGTGTATAGCAGCGATTCCACCCAGCAATATTCAGCCATTTGTTCAGCTTTTGAACAGCATGTATCCAAAGTACGCATCAGCAAAGGTTTCCGAGCGTTGCAGCCAAACCAGCTTGGGAGGGGAACAACCTTGCAACGCACGTTTCATAAACCTCAGCTGGTGGCGATCAAACCTGGAAGGCAGGGTGACTTCCAACCGCAAATCCACACCTGGTCTCTCACACACTGCAGATGGGTCACCCAGTGTCGGAGATTGCAGCACTATGTCAAACATATCCGCAAAGCCAATAGTTCAGCAGCTGCGTTGGAGCACCGAGCTGCAATTTGGCGAGCGATAGTCCTTGCATCAGGATTTCCCGGAGGTTTTGCCACATGGTGGACGCGTCAGGCTGAACAGGATCCGAGAATGCTCCCATGGGTTCCCCAGTACCCGCCTGACTTAGCTCTAGCCCAGCATATCGCACAAGTTTTTCAAACCCATATTGAATCCTTTGAGGCAAGACTTATTGCAAAGCGGGTAGCTACAGCCAAGGCGAACAGAGCCCTGGACATCAATCGTGTCTTCAAGGACGTCAGGAAGCCAATGCCAGTCCCAGTGTCTATGCTTGTAGCCAAGTCCGTTGCTCATGTTACTGAAGTTGTTGATGAAGGATCCGTGCTTGTTGACAACACTGAAGATATTCAACACGCATCAGTACTTGAAACACATGCAGGCCCCAAAAATGTAATACATATCGAGGAAGGTCAGGTATGGTTCACAACTTCTCACAACCTTGTTGAAGGCGACACAGTTGCAGAAGTGAACCTCAGAGGCCAAACCCATGAAATTCATGAATCCTTTATCAATGAATGGGTAAAGCGTTGGGACAGGCACAGACACTTGGCCTCAGACCACTGGGATGAGGTTCTAGCACTCACCAGAGAGCTCCTCCATTGCCCGACTATGGAACTCCAACCCATCACACTTGAAAGGTGGAAAAATGCGATCAAGGCGAAAAAGTTCAGGTCTGCAGTTGGCTCAGATGCAATTGCGCGCCAAGATCTATTAGCGTTCCCGGATCAACTTCATGTAGAACTCATCCAGCTCTTTCATGTAGCCGAAACCACTGGACAATGGCCTCGCCAATTGCTTCAGGGAGCAATCCACTCGCTCGAAAAAGTTCCCAATGCACAGACCGTGAATGAGTATAGGCCAATTACAGTGATGCCGCTGGCATATCGAGTGTACACCACACTTAGATCCCGAGAAGTCCTCCGGCACTTGCGGGATCATGTGCCGCCCACATTGCTTGGTAACATCCCTGGAAGACATGCAGTGTCTCTCTGGTGGGCGATGCAGCATAGAATCGAACTTGCTTTACAGGCCAATGAGCCAATGACAGGGGCTACATCGGACCTGATCAAAGCATTTAATCACCTTCCAAGGGAAGTCACGTTCCAAATTGCAGCGTGTATGGGGGTTCACCCACAGATCATCCGGGCATGGGCGGCGTCATCAACCCAGTTGCAGCGTCATTTTGTGGTCAAAAATTCCCCATCTGCGCAGGTTGGGTCCACCACCGGATTTGTTGAAGGCTGCGGGATGTCCGTTGTTGCCATGGTGTTAGTTAACACCTTGCTTCACGAATATATGCAGCAGAAGCATCCAGAGGTGACCTTTACCACCTATGTAGATAATTTTGAGCTACAATCAGCAGAGGTTGGCCAGACAACCAGAGCGCTTGAGTCATTGACAGATTTCTGTAACCTCCTTGACATACACCTGGACAAGAAGAAGACGTACCAGTGGGCATGCACAGCCATTGGAAGACAGCAGATTCGGGATCTACAAGGGACACTGGTAACCGCTGCAAGGGACTTAGGGGCGCATATGCAGTTTGACGCCCGGCAAACCAATGCCACAGTCACCGCCAAGTTCAAGAGCCTCCCCGAGCTCTGGCATCAGTTGGCTAAAAGTCAGGCGCCATATGAGCAAAAACTTAAGATTCTGCGAACCGTAGCGTGGCCCAGGGCCATGTACTCTGTGGCAACAGTCCACATTGGAAATGCTTTCTTTGTGGACGCAAGAGCGGGGGCCTTCAATGCCATAGGCTGCACGAAAGCTGGAGCCAACCCTCAAATTCACTTCTCATTGATGACCAATCCGACAGCCGATCCAGCCTTTTATGCTCTACTAAGCACGGTGTTGCTTTTTCGTAAAAACATCACTCCTGAGTTGCTGGATGTGACACTTGCACCAGCAGCCATTACACCTCCCAAGAAACGGAAACCAGGACCTGGTGGAGTTCTCATCTCACGCTTGGAGATAATATGTTGGACGTACATCGCCAATGGAGTGTTCAGAGATGGAGAAGAAGGTGTTATTCACATATTGGATGCCCCTGTGCAAGAACTCAAGCTCCGGTTGACCAGATCATGGCAGCAGACAGTTGGAAGACAGTGGGAGTCCAGAAAAGGCTTTGATGGCCTGCGAAGGGTTTGTGTGCCCATATCAAAACCATCCAGTCAGTTTGCGCCAGATGAGTTAGGTTTCTTGCGAGTGGCACAGAATGGAACGTTCTTTACGAACGACACCCTCATCCATTCTGGTGTAGTCGATTCATTGGGGTGTAAATGGTGTGGACTCCCTGACTCAGTTTTCCACAGACACTGGGAGTGTACCCACACTGCCCAAAGCAGAGAACTTATCCCACAGAGCATCCGTGAGTTTGTGATTGACTCTCCAGCATGCCTAGCTGAACATGGATGGGCGGTCGAACCAGAAGCAGTCGTTCATTTTCGCAATCAGCTCACCCAGATCCCCGACTCCCTTGGACACTATATCCATGCTATGCCTTTACACCCTCACATTGATCTATTCTGTGATGGCACAGGTATTGACCCGAAGATTTCTTTGTCCAGGCTTGTTGCATGGGGAGTCGCCATTGCTGGCTCCAATCCCCAACAGCCACACATTCCGTTGTCATGGGGTGGAGTTCCAGGAGTTTTGCAGACAGTTGTGAGAGCTGAGTTGTTTGCTTTCGTTTCTGCATTGCAGTATGCGCACATGCACCTGCGTACTCAGGATTACACATGCGCCATCTGGAGTGATTGTGAATTTATTGTACGGAGGGCTCGCGCCATTCAGCAAGGTCTTCTGCAGGTCCATTCAGCCATGACAGACCATGATTTGTGGATTGTGGTTCAAGCCTGCATGCCGCCAGAGGATAGATGCCGTTTTCATCACATTAAGTCCCATCAAGCCTACCATGATGAAGAAGCTTGGATCCAATGGGCATGTTCTGCCAATGATGCCGCAGACAGACTTGCGGAGTATGCACTTGGGTCTCTTCCGGCTTCAGTTTTGCAAGCACAAAAAGAAGCCAGTGAAAGTCTGAGAACCATGCAGAATGCGATCCACCATGTGCATCAGCACATTGTGCGAGTAGCTAGACTCGCAGTTGGAGAGGAAGTAAAACCAATTGAGGCGCCCAGCAGACCTTTTGACCACATTCCGGAGGTCAATTAGCAACAAGTTGCGTTAGCTGCCACCGACCGCGCGCCGCCGAAGCTACGTTTCAATGGTTTTCATACCCTCATTTCGTGGTTGCAGCAGGTTCATGACCCAAAGGCCCCTCTTCGGTGGATATCTTGGGCTACAGACTGGTGAATGGGGAATCCAGTCTACATCGTCTCATAACACCTGGCAGACGTATACGAAGATCCAGGAATTCGATATGCAGCAAGCCTGCCGATCATGGGCAGCATACATGTTGCAGTTGATACGTTTAATCCTCCCAGGGTATAAGGCAGAACATAACCGACCATCCAACGGTCGCTTCCAGTGTTGGGCCATGGGCATTCTCATGCGGTTCAATGGCGACATGGATGCTCAGGTTCACACATGGCTCCAGGAACAGTTTGCCAACAGACAAATCACCAAGATGTCGATGCTGTTTTCGCTCCCTGCCGCTGCAATGAATCCAGTCAAAGATGCTGCCGTGAATCTTCACGGCCTTCACCGTTTCTGGTCTTGATGGTAGCGGCTCAGTGCCGATTCAGTGCAACCGTTAGACCGCAACACGCTGTCTCACGGCTACGGCGGACAAAAAGGTGCGACAAAAAGGTTTTGAACACTGCTCATCGGTTTCGAGAAATCTAGCCATCTATAACTTCCCTTTTAGGAAGCATGTTGGGTGGCTCTTGTTTTCTAGTTGTGTGGCACTTGGATCTTCATCCTACTAGGGATTTAAGGCTATTTGAGCAACAACCATGATTACCAATGATTATCATATATTCTATCCACCCATGTGTCACTAGATCGATTTGTTACTGTGGATCGGAAAGGGTTTGGAAAGGAGGAATTTCATGGTATAAGAAAACACTATTTTGAGATTTGCAATGCAAAAACATGTAAAAACGTGGACCAGAATCAGCAATGGGAAAAAAGGAAACAATGAAAAAAACTGCAGGGGTTTGTGCTTTCAAACCGAAGAACTCGTGAAAACCTTTTGGACACAATTTGACTGGACATATGCAAAAAAGCGGGGTTGACATGATCAAATGAATTCTGATCGATTTCGTTTTGAATTAAGTAGATCGATCAGCACAGAGGCAGGTGGATGGAAAAGGAAAGAATGCCAGTTCATGCCAGCGCAAGTGAATGCTGGGACATTTGCACAGGTTATTGCAAAGAAGAGTTGCTAGAATCCAACACATCTCAAAAACATATTCAAATAATTTAATCTCCAAAGATCTCGAGCCATTAAATTTACTATTGTTCATGAGTCAAAAAATCGCAAAGAACCTCAAAACCTTGAAGACTTAATGCCAGTTATGTGGAATGTATGAGCCTGTGGATGCAGTTGTTTGTCTTCTCACCTGTCTCTCTTGTGTAAGAGTAGTCGCCTATGGCTTTGTCGACATTGAGAGCCCGTTGGCAGCTGCTGGAGCATTTGCAAGTATGAACACACATATATATATATATATTTATACACATACATATATACAGTCCAGCGTTCCAACCCCCCTCCGCCCCCCGCCATGGTCATGGGTCAGCCATAGTACTGTCCCCCTCCCCCCCTGTGGTGTGGTGGGGGTGTGCTCTCCGCCCTGGTGCGGGAGGGGGGTGTACTGTATGTATGACAATATATATGGCATGGTGGGTATGGTGAGTATGGTATGTAACTATATCATGTTTGATGTTTGGCATGTATGTTTGGTAACGGTTGGTATGGTATGCATGGTATGTTTGGAATGTATGTTATGTTTGGTATGTATGGCAGGTATGGTATGTATGGCATGTATGGCATGTATGGTTGGTATTGCATGGATGGTAGGCGTGGTATGTAAGTATGTTGGGTATGGTATGTTTGATATGACGGTATGCATGGTGTGTATGGTCGGTCCGGTATGGCATGTATGGTTGGTATGGTATGTATGGTATGTTTGGAATGTATGGTATGTTTGGTATGTATGGCAGGTATGGTATGTATGGCATGTATGTTTGGTATTGTATGTATGGTAGGTGTGGTAATTCTGTTTCGAATCACATGTATGGTATGTGTGGTATGTATGATAGGTATGATAGTTATGGTATGAATGGTCAAAGTTCGTATGGTATGTATGGTATGTGTGGTATCATTGGAATGTATGGTAGGTACGGTTTATGTTAATCACATGTAGTGTTCTGAGAGTACACAGGTAGTAAATAGGAAGTAGATACATAGCACATGTACTTATGACTATAGGTAGCACGTAGGTGCTTTGAGGGAGTATGTGTGCTATGTAGGTCGTCTAAAAAGTAGCATGTACCCAGTAAATGCGAGTTTGGTAGTCAGAAGTGCTGCAAAGACCTAGCAAATACAGTACGAGGCTGGACCTCACAAATGCTGCCAATAGCTTGCAAATAGGAGGGAAGGGGGTGCTACCTGGGGGACCCATACCTTTGCCGGGGGTAGGAACACGGAACACGAGACCGTATATATACGTATACATATATATATGATATATATATATATGTATATTATAAAATAATATTATATAATATGGTATAATATGATTTAATTTCATTTAATATAATCTAATAACTATAATAAGTAAATGCAATTTACTATATATATATATATATTTTAATATGATATAATATAAGATAATATCATATGATATAATATAATTTCATATCATATAATTTAAACTAGTATGATAAATGTTTTATAATTTAATATGATATAACATAATATAATTTATGATTTAACATAATATAATCTAATTTAAAATAATACAATATAATATAATATAATATAATATTTTGATTTAATATAGTATAATATCATATAATCTATAATATAAAATCATTTAGTATCATACAATATAATATATAAAAATAATGTAATGCAATGTCATGTAATGTAATGTAATATATTAATAAACCATATGTATATATATATAATATATATATATATACAATTTTGCATATATATATACACATGTATATAACTATATGTATTATATAATATACATATATAATGTATATATATATATATATACACTGTTTATTTGTGCACGCGTTTGTCCTGTGATAATTTGTGATGGCCTAGGGTACGATTCTTTGTCTACTACGTCTGCTGTAGCCAGCTTTTTTTGGCTAAGAAATTAAACACACAGGAAAATTGTGAATTTGTAAGCAGCAGGATGTAACAAAAATGAGAAACCAAAACGCACCAAATTTATAATGAAAGTGGTCATTAGTTAAGCGGACAAAAACACACGGAACAAACAAGAAACAGCAAACCAAACTAATAAAAATACAGACAAAAGGACATATATGGAAACAAAAACAAAACATCACACATGCAACAACATGAAACCACGGTTTGATCCAATCACCCCCACTGCTCCAGGGTACCAAATTGATCTAGTGGACGTGGATGTTAATTCCCCTCGATATTTAAGTAACAAGCAGAGTAATCATATACAGACACACACACACCTATGTCTATGTTTATGTCTTTGTCTTGGTCCATGTTGTACAAGTATGACATATTATATATATATACATTAGGTATTTTTTTTGCAATGTACACATATAAAAAATTATATAGACATAGATAGACTGTAAGTCACAGAAGTCAATCAGTGCCCATCAGATCATCAGAGGCCTTCCAAGAGGTGGAACAACTGCTGCGCACCAGATCCACTGCGAGACAAGAGTCCAAAGAGACTGCGTTAGGCGGGAATGGAACACGATGGAACCTGATGGGATGGATATATATATATATATAACAACTGTAATCACACTGCCAAATTCATTGCTGTTGGTGACTCTAACTCTAATTTCCTCAAACAAGTATCTTCAGAGGCATTCAAACTTCAGAGAAAGTTGCTTGAGTCATCCCAACATCGAATTGGGGCAGTGTGGACACGCAGGTGAGGGTGTGCCAGCGCTCCAGAGAGCCACCACTATCCAACCGTTGCCTTTGAACAAGGCGAGGGTCGAACGATTGGATTTTATTTTTTTGAATTCTGACTGGAACTAATGATTTATCATTGACCATTGTATAGCCCCTTCAAACAAATTATGATCGAAGAGATGATTGAAACTGTTTTTTCTTAATATAAAGTGATATGTCCAAAATTGCAGACACTGTTGCAGCTATGGTTTGCTCATCCACTTTGTTGAGATCTTGCCGATCCAGTCCAGGTACGCTCCGCTCCAACCTTGCCGAGACCGCGGCAGGCCAAGCAAGCAGCGAACTTCGCCACGTTGCACGATGCTGGGAGAATTGCTACCAGGGCTTATCGGATAACATCATGGGAATCATGGGGATATCGTCAGAGGAGATATAACCACACTGTGAGAAGATGGGAAAAAACCCGAAATCCAGGTGTTAATCTTTGTCACGACTTTTCCCCTACTTATGAAAATGGTCATTGGGGTCCATTTTTAAATAATGAAATGGGGATTGTCCATGGCTCAACTGCTTGTCTTGGCTCCGGAGCTGATCCATAGACGCGATAAGCGAAGCAATGCCACGTTTTTTGTGAAACAATTGGAGTTCCTGATGGAGTGCTGGTAGAGTTGCATGCCAGGGAACTTGGCTTTCTATATTCCAAAACAAGTAGAAACATGCGAGCCATGGATAGTGGTTCCGATTGTCCATCCATTGTAGACTTTGCCAGCCATGACGAAGCGTGTCATGCCCAATAGCGCTGGTGACAAGGAGCTCCGTGCCGTGCCCCTTGGTGGCACCAGCCTGCCGGATGTTGCTGAGTCAAATTTTCGCCAACGATTCAGCTTTCGAGGCAACAGTTGCCCAAGACGTTGGCTGTTGACAACCCAGGCACCTTTGGTGGCAGTTGATACGGTGATGTCAGAAACCATTTGGATCCTCATCATCCAACATTTCCCCAACATTTCATAGTCGATGTGTATTTACTCGTAGGAGTGCTTAACATTCTGGTGGGGGGAAAAGGGTTCGAACGGTTGGACCCAGCCGTACTGGTTAGTGCAAAATTGGGGTAATACGGTATATGGTATATGCTCCAAATCCACGGGTTAATCCCCATATTCCC
Organism: Cladocopium goreaui; assembly: GCA_947184155.2. Lineage (NCBI taxonomy): Eukaryota > Dinophyceae > Suessiales > Symbiodiniaceae > Cladocopium > Cladocopium goreaui. The sequence continues at coordinate 38,438 of CAMXCT020002094.1, forward strand.
CGTTTAATCATAAAACTATTAAACATCATTCAGTGGGCATTCTTTTGGGTGGCTTTTGTATGTTCTGAAGCATCCACATCCTCCAGGAGAAGGCTTGCATGGCTGCTGGAAGTCTGAGAAGGGCCAAGTGACGATCGGGAAGGACCCGGTGACTGCCCGTCTTTCCTACACTGTGCCCTTGGCAGCAGTAAATTTTGGTGGTTGGCTGGTCGTTCCTGGGGCTGCGGCATTGGAAGGTAAGTTTGAGATCTTGACTTCGAACTGTCAGAGCAAGCAGAAATCCGTTCCATCATGCAACATGAACACTAGTGCACTTTTCCAGATTATCCATACTAAACGCATTAAACGTGTTTAGAAATCATGTTGCGAACACAGCTTGGTAGTTGGCTTTGATTGCTGCACCAAGGAACCTGTGGGTGAAGAGCGTGTGCACGGCTGGTTGGATCCCGTGGCCGGCGAGGAGTCTCTGTGGCATGGCACCCTGGTGCTGCTGAAGGCGCTTTGGGCCGAAGCCCATGGCAACCACCATTTTGTTCTTTGGTTAAAGGGGGAAACTGAAGCTTTAGCATGGTTTAAACCTGCTAAAATCTGTTAAACAACATTTTCTGTTTGACGACATGACTACGTGTTTTGGACGAACTCTCGTGAAAATCTGGTGACCTGGTGGTTCCAAAGCAAAGCTTCGAACACAACACACTCCGGGACCGTGCCGTAGGCTGGTGAGGGACCTTGGTATGGTCCCTCCTTTGGACCTCCACCGGAGGTGGTGGGGGATATCAAGGTGCGCTTGTTGAAAGGTCGGCGTCTCAGCAGGGACCGGGCTGATGGATCCCTGGATGAAAGTTGATTTGTTTTGATTTGTTTGCGTGAACACTGGTGTATTTCCAGGGATTGCCTTAAAATGGACCATTTGATTCGTCACATTATTTTTCACAATTTTTCCACAACAAACACATACACAAACATGAGATTCCGGCAGGTTTTTACCAGCTTCCAGCTCGCGAGGCGACAAGCCGGGAATAGAGACGCAGATTCGAATGCAAGATGAGGAGATGGGGCCATGATGGGCCAGGGTAGGGCCGGGTATCTTGTAGGCAATCATTGGCATCAAAACTCATCAAACATCATGTGGATTTGCTCCTGGGGTCACCATCAACGTGGCAACTTGGCTTAGGAGGATTGGTCGGAGCTGACCAAGTTCGAGCAGGAGGCCAGCTTTGACAGCATTTTTTTAACCAACATGATGTCATCTCAAATGGAATATTAAGGTGAATGTCCCCAAACTGCAAAGATCCAAATCTGGATCATCAATCTATCAATCCAGCTTATAATGTACCGAGTCACTTGTTATTTTCTCTTTTTGGTCGCTCCATTGGCTCCATTTTTGGGTTGTCCCGCGCACGTTGATGACGCGGCAGCATGCCATAGCAAGGTTGGAGCTGAAGAGAAGCCGATGCCGACTCCTGATCTCAGTGACCTGGCAATTTGTCGAGGGGAGAATGATGCCTTGACTTCAGGAACTGCGAAGTTTAATATATATATATATAGATTTAGATATGATATAATATGATATCATATATTATAAATATGATATATGATATCACATATATATATATATAGATATTGTATACCTATGATATCATTCAAGATCATTCACGTAATATCATTCAATATAATCTATATAATGCAACTTATCGTGGATTTGTTTCGACAGTTTGATCCACCTCTTGCAGGGTCTCAATGGCTCGCTTTTTTGTTGCAAGCAGAATAATTTTTGACTAAACTCAGGTGCTATCCCCAACAGCTTGAAAGCTTCTGCGTTTTTGTCAAAAAAATCATATGCCATAAAAAATTCAGTGCTTATGCCATTAAAAACATCGGAAACCTTTGCAAAGCATCTGCACCAGAACCCTCCGGAACCTCACAAGGTATCTGCACCGGAACCCTCCGGAACCTCACCGAGTACCTGCACCGGAAACTTCTGGAACCTCACAAGGTATATATCTGCACCGGAACGCTTTGGAACTTCACAAGGTATCTGCACTGGAACCTTCCGGTACAGAACCCTCCGGAGCCTCAGCAGGTATCTTCACCGGATTCCTCCGGAACCTCACGAGGTATCTGCACCGGAACCCTCCGGAACCTCACGAGGTATCTGCACCAGAACCATCCGGAACCTTGTCCGGAACCTGGTGTTGAAGCTGCACCGGATCGCACCGGAAGTAATCTGGGCTAAAGACCCCATAGTAAAGTTTTGCTGTTGGGGAAAAATGAATGAGCCCCTAAACCCACCCCATGTCCCCCCCCAAGTGTCCCCAAGTGTCCCCTAAACCCACCCCATGTCCCCCCCAAAGTCATTTATAATTACCATCCCCAAAATCACCATAAATGAGCACACATATCACATATATATATATATATATAAATGGGTGGTATTAAACCATCCCCAGTCATGGTAGCTTCAAAACAACATTAAACCCTTCTCCCTAATATCAGACACCCCAAAAAATATTCAACCATGTCCCGCCCAAGTGTCCCCCCCAAGTGTGCCCAAGTGTTACCCTAAAGGTCATTCTCCCTAAACCCACCCCATGTCCCCCCCAAGTGTCCCCAAGTGTCCCCTAAACCCACCCCAAGTGTCCCCAAGTGTTACCCTAAAGGTCTCATTCTCTGGTGCTCTAAGTGATCCACTTTTTTGGTGCTCTAAGTGATCCCATGGTGCTCTAAGTGATCCGGTGCTCTAAGTGATCCACTTTCCGGTGCTCTAAGTGATCCCTTAACCCAATAGTGGTGGTTATACCGTTGTAACCCCAAGTATTGAAGGTTAGACTGTAACATCCACCAAAAGATAGAAACGTGTTTTGCCATCTATTTTAGTATGAGTGCACTGTTCCATTTTTTGGGGTGGCTCGAATTAGTAGTTGATAGTTACCAATAGTTGCCAATACTTACTGGTGCAAGATTTCTTCCACCTTCAATTGTTCTCCAAGCCCCGATTCCAAGGTAACTTGCTCCCCATGGAAGCGCGGAGTGAGACTCGTGACACCTAGCAGCGCTGATGGCAAAGCAGTGCGCAGCCTGTGCAGCCAGGAATGACGCAGGAGAATCATACTACAGTGAAACACCTGTATTGCCTTATTCTTCCAGATGACCTGTTAGCTATACAACGTGTACATGTATGTGTGTGGATATACTATAACATAACATTATTCATTATATATCATTTTGTACTATGTTATATTATGTTTTATTATATTGTATCATATCATATTATTCTTTTTTCTATCAATAATAATATAATTCCCGAGAGCGTCTGAGCGCAGGGTTCTTCCAATAGTGGGGGTCTGTAAAACATCTTCTCATCCTCACATCTCATTTTCACATCCTCTCATCTTCACATCTCATCTTCACATCCTCTCATCTTCTCTCATCTTCACATCTCATCTTCACATCCTCTCATCTTCACATCTCATCTTTACATCCTCTCATCTTCACATCCTCTCATCTTCACATCTGCTCATCTTCACATCCTCTCATCTTCACATCCTCTCATCTTCACATCTGCTCATCTTCACATCTGCTCATCTTCACACCTTCCCATCTTCACATCTTCTCATCTTCACATCTGCTCATCTTCACATCTGCTCATCTTCACACCTTCCCGTCTTCACATCTGCTCATCTTCACACCTCCCATCTTCACATCTTCTCATCTTCACATCTGCTCATCTTCACATCTGCTCATCTTCACATCTGCTCATCTTCACATCTGCTCATCTTCACACCTTCCCATCTTCACATCTGCTCATCTTCAAACCTTCCGATCTTCACATCTTCTCATCTTCACATCTGCTCATCTTCACATCTGCTCATCTTCACATCTGCTCATCTTCACATCTGCTCATCTTCACACCTTCCCATCTTCACATCTTCTCATCTTCACATCTGCTCATCTTCACATCTGCTCATCTTCACATCTGCTCATCTTCAAATCTGCTCATCTTCACATCTTCTTATCTTCACACCTGCTCACCTTCTCTCTCACGCCTTCTTTTTATCTTTCTCTCTTAAGGCCGAGGGTGGTGCCGGTGGCGAGTCACGAAACGTCAACCCTTTCGCACGAAATGAGGGTCGATCGGCAAAAACTGAGGTAAAATTGCGATTTGACTTGTGCTGGAGCAACCCTTTCGCACGAAATGAGGGTCGATCGGCAAAAACTGAAGTAAAATTGCGATTTGACTTGGCCCGGAGCAACCCTTTCGCACGAAATGAGGGTCGATCGGCAAAAACTGAAGTAAAATTGCGATTTGACTTGTGCCGGAGCAACCCTTTCGCACGAAATGAAGGTCGATCGGCAAAAACTGAGGTAAAATTGCGATTTGACTTGCCCCGGAGCAACCCTTTCGCACGAAATGAAGGTCGATCGGCCAAAACTGAAGTAAAAAGGTTTGACTTGCCCCGGAGCAACCATTTCGCACGAAATGAGGGTCGATCGGCAAAAACTGAGGTAAAATTGCGATTTTACTTGCCCCGGAGCAACTCTTTCGCACGAAATGAGGGTCGATCGGCAAAAACTGAGGTAAAATTGCGATTTGACTTGCCCCGGAGCAACCCTTTCGCACGAAATGAAGGTCGATCGGCCAAAACTGAGGTAAAATTGCGATTTGACTTGGCCCGGAGCAACCCGTTCGCACGAAATGATGGTCGATCGGCAAAAAGTGAGGTAAAATTGCGATTTTACTTGCCCCGGAGGAACCCTTTCGCACGAAATGATGGTCGATCGGCAAAAACTGAGGTAAAATTGTAAAAGCGTCTGTGTGTAAAAGCGTCTGTGTGTAAAAGCTTCTGTGTGTAAAAGCGTCTCTGTGTGTAAAAGTCTCTGTGTGTAAAAGCGTCTGTGTGTAAAAGCGTCTGTGTGTAAAAGTGTTTGTGTGTAAAAGTGTTTGTGTAAAAGCGTTTGTGTGTAAAAGCCTCTGTGTGTAAATGTGTTTGTGTGTCAGAGCGTCTGTGTGTAAAAAGCGTCTGTGTGTAAAAGCGTCTGTGTGTAAATGTGTTTGTGTGTCAAAGCGTCTGTGTGTAAAAAGTGTCTGTGTGTAAAAAGCGTCTGTGTGTAAAAGTGTCTGTGTGTAAAGGCGTCTGTGTGTAAAAGGGTCTGTGTGTAAAAGCGTCTGTGTGTAAAAGCGTCTGTGTGTCAAAGCGTTTGTGTGTAAAAGCGTCTGTGTGTAAAAGTGTTTGTATGTAAAAGCTTCTGTGTGCAAAAGCTTCTGTATGTAAAAGCTTCTGTGTGTAAAAGCTTCTGTGGGTAAAAGCTTTGTGTGTCAAAGCGTCAGTGTAAAAGCGTCTGTGTGTAAAAGTGTTTGCGATGCAAACTATTGTCTTGCACTTCTCACTATTTTGTCTTGATACTCCTCTTCTCGACTGCCTATAACACAGCTTTCATATACCGTTTCTAAAATTGCATCTCCATACTAACAAGAGAAGACCCTGCTCCTCTACGCTCTCGGGCCATCCGTCGTCTAGTTCTATTCTGTTCAATGATATGATTTTATTATAATATACTATATTTTGTTTTGTTATTTTCATATAACATATGTAGTATTTGGCAAGTAATAATATATATATAATGTATATGATATATAGTATATATTCAATACAATTGTATATAGTTCATGATAATACAGATCGACCTAGCTATATCAGTGGCATGTTCCTACCAGGCCGTGGTGGAGATGGACGACTCCGACGATGAGGAGGTGAGGAAGGCCAAGTGTGTTTGGGCCTCAGATTGACTGGGGAATGGAAGATACGATAACAATATAATGATACGATAAAAACAAGGCCTAATCACAGTTATTGTTATTGTTAGGCATAATGATACGATAGTAATACTAGTACAATACGCTGATTGCCAACAATAATAGTTAATAGTAGCCAATAAGAAAAGGCAGTAATGTGGCAAACCAATGCCATAAACACCATAAACAAGGCTACGGTGTCAGGTGCGACCCCTTCGAAAATGCACGTCTCTCTTTTCCAGTGCTATTTGCAGTGCTTTGCAACATCGATAGCAAATTTGCAACTAAAAAATGCGTGGCCTCATGAGGCGGAGGCATCATTTTGTGATTTCATACTGTTGTTTTGCAATGTATTTTGACCTTGTTTAACATTATTTCCAGGGCATGCTTTATTCAGCGGCAAATTTTTCTTCAGTTTCCTAGCAAGGTCCGCAACTTACAGCCGGCATTAAATCTGAACATGAAGCTTTTCATCATATTCAACAGCCGGCCGCACACCCTACGATCCTGTGGGCACACCTAACGTTTCAGAGGTGCTAACAGCGTAGCATCAAGTCGGTGTGCAAGTGCGAGAGAAGTTTTGTGTGGGCGCAGGAGGCGCAATTTGATTTTCAAAAAAAGCACCCACTTGCAGCCACTTGGCAGCCACTTGGCAGCCACTTGCTGCAGCCACTTGGGGCAAGTGTCTGCGGGTGGCTGCAAGTGGCTGCCAAGTGGCTGCAAGTGGCTGCCAAGTGGCTGCAAGTGGCTGCCAAGTGGCTGCAAGTGGCTGCCAAGTGGCTGCAAGTGGCTGCCAAGTGGCTGCAAGTAGCTGCAAGTGGCTGCTTGAGCAAGTGGGAGCAAGTGGGAGCAAGTGGCTGCAAGTGGCTGCTTTGGCCTGCAAGTGGCAAGTGGCTCCCTGAGCAAGTGGCTGCAAGTGGCTGCTTGAGCAAGTGGCCGCAGGAGGCTGCAAGTGGCTGCTTGAGCAAGTGGCAATTCGACTAAACGAGTGGCAATTTTCCTTTGTTTTTGGTTGAAAGATTTTGTCTATAATGTCCCCCCGGTGCGATAGACAGTCCCGGCCTATGCGACACAGACCTTGCAAAAGCAACTTTAAACAAGAACAACAACAAGAAGAAAAAAAAGAACAAAGAGAAGAAGAAGAAGAACAAGACAAAGAACAAGAACGAATAGAACATGGAGAACAATGAGAACAAGGAGAACAAGATGGAGAACAAGATGAAGAACAAGGACAAGAACCACAACAAGAACAAGAACAAGAAACAGAACAAGATCAAGAACAAGAAGAAGAACACAACCACAAAAACAAAATTAAGAACAAGTCCTTAACTTTCGATCATCATTGATGCTACGCCGTAAGATCTTGCCCTTGATTTTCGAACAACTTTGATGCTACGCTGTCAGATCACAGCTTGATCTTGCAATCATCTGGGATGCTACCGTGTAAGATTTTGTCCTTAACTTGCAAATCTTTGTTGCTACGAAGTAAAATCTTGTCCTTAACCTTCAAACATGTTGGATGCTACGCTCCGACTTCTGTTTGTCTTGTCCCTAGCCCTCAAACGTGTTGGATGACATGCTGTAAGTTCTTGTCCTTAACGAACAAGAACCAGAACAAGAGCAAACATCACAACCACAAGAACAAGGTCAAAAGGAATCCCACAACATCAACAACAGCAGCAACAACAACAGCAGCAACAGCAACAGCAACAGCAACAACAACGACAACAACAACAACAACAACAACAGCAACAGCAACAGCAACAGCAACAGCAACAGCAACAGCAGTAACTACAGTAACAGCAACAACAACAACAACAACAACAAGAACAACCATAATAACAAGAACCAAAACGAGATATCAAAAAAACGAGCAATAACTGGCAACAACAGCAATAACAACAGCAATAACAAGAACAAGAGCGAAAACGAGAACAAGAGAAATAATAGCAACTTCTTGGAAGATCTGGATGCTATCCAAGAAGATCTTGTCCTGAACTTTCAAGCATCTTGTATGATTTTGGTTGCTATGGAGTACGACTTTATCCTTAACATTCAATGATCTTGAGTGCTACGGTGTAAGATCGTGCTCGTGACATTCAATCATCTTGGACGCTACGCTCGAAGAGCTTGTCCTTAACTTTGAACATCTTGGATGATATGCACTAAGACTTTGTCCTTGAATTACAAACATCTTGGATGGTTCGCTGAAAGACCTTACCCTTAATTTTTAATCACCTTTGATGCTAGGGTGTCAGATCGTGCCCTGAACTTTCAATCCTCTTGAATGCTACCGTGTAAGACTTGTCCTCAACATTTCTTGCTGTAAGGGAGTGTTGGATGGTATGCTGTAAGCTGTTGTCCTTAACCTTCAAGCATCTTGGATGCAAGCATGCATCTTGGACGCTACAGAGTCAGATCTTGTCCTTAACTTTCGATCATCCTTGATGCTACGCTGTCAGATCACAGCTTGATCTTGCAATCATCTGGGATGCTACCGTGTAAGATTTTGTCCTTAACTTGCAAATCTTTGTTGCTACGAAGTAAAATCTTGTCCTTAACCTTCAAACATGTTGGATGCTACGCTCCGACTTCTGTTTGTCTTGTCCCTCGCCCTCAAACATGTTGGGTGATACGCTGCAAGTTCTTGTCCTTAACGAACAAGAACCAGAACAAGAGCAAACATCACAACCACAAGAACAAGATCAAAAGCAGTAACCACAACATCAACAACAGTAACAGCAGTAACAACAGTAACAACAACAACAGCAGCAACAGCAACAGCAACAACAACGACAACAACAACAACAACAACAGCAACAGCAACAGCAACAGCAACAGCAACAGCAACAGCAACAGTAACAGCAGTAACTACAGTAACAGCAACAACAACAACAACAACCACAACCATAATAACAAGAACCAAAACGAGATATCAAGAAAATGATCAACAACTGGCAACAACAGCAATAACAACAGCAATAACAAGAACAAGAGCGAAAACGAGAACAAGAGAAATAATAGCAAGTTCTTGGAAGATCTGGATGCTATCCAAGAAGATCTTGTCCTGAACTTTCAAGCATCTTGTATGATTTTGGTTGCTATGGAGTAAGACTTTATCCTTAACATTCAATGATCTTGAGTGCTACGGTGTAAGATCTTGCTCGTGACATTCAATCATATCGGACGCTACGCTCGAAGAGCTTGTCTTTAACTTTGAACATCTTGGATGATATGCCCTAAGACTTTGTCCTTGACCTACAAACATCTTGAATCGTGGAGGCCACGCTGTAAGACCTTGCCCTTAATCTTCAAACACCTTTGATGCTACGGTGTCAGGTCTTGTCCTTAAGTTCCAAACATGGTTGATGCTACTCTGTAAGATCCTCTCCTTAACTTTCCAGCATCTTGGATGTTCCAGCATCCTCATATGATGGTAGAGAAACTTACTAATGTTACGGTGTAAGATTCTGTCCTTTACTTTCAAACATGTTTGATGCTATGCTGAAAGGCCTTGTCCTTAACTTTCAATCATCTTGGATTGTACGGTGTAAGATCTTGTCCTTAACTTTCAACCATCTTGGATGACACGCTGTAAGACCTGTCCTTAACTTTCAATCATCTTTGGTGCTGCGCTGTCGGGTCTTGTCCCCAGCCTTCGGGCATGTTGGGTGATACGCTGCGGGTTCTCGTCCTTGCCGGACAAAAACAAGAACCACAACAGCAAAAACAAGATTCAGATTCTGGTTAAGATGGATTTTTTCCTTCAACCAATCCACTGATGGTCGACTTCAAAACTCCGCAGGGCCTGGTTAAAAAAAATGATATACGTAGGTATGACGATGGAATCCGAACCTCAACCAGTTAAAATAATACGCTTTACATCAATGATGAAATGCTCAATAACCAAAGTTTAAGTTATAACACACTCAAAGATGTTATGACCCGCGAAACGGCGACTTACAAACCACGCTTGTTACTCACCTACTATAAGGTAAACCATCATAAAACAACCCACAAAAATTACTAAACAGGTAGTCGTAAGTTCGCTGGCTGCAAGTGGGCGCTGGCCCTCAAATACAAACAATCTGGCCCTTTGTTTTTTCTCCGAAACAGCTTTTATACCTATGTTTCAATCGGTGCGGGTAGCTGCTGGTGCATGGCTGCTAGCAATCTACGACAGGCAATCTTGAAAAAAAAGTAAAATCTACAAAATCACTTTTTTTTTTAAAGATGGCACGTGGCGGCAAGTGGCTACGAGTCGCTGCAGACGGCTGCAATCAGTTGCAGCCACTTGCAGCCACTTGCTCCAGCCACTTGCAGCCACTTGGCAGCCACTTGGCCGGTAGTTGGGGCAAGTGTCTGCGAGTGGCTGCCAAGTGCTGCCAAGTGGCTGCTTAAGCAAGTGGCTGCCAAGTGGCTGCAAGTGGCTGCTTTTTCGAAAATCAAACTGATGCACGTTTGCTCGCTCTCTGTTTCCAGGGACAACGCAATGAAACATGAACGTTTGCCACCACCCTATTCCACCCCACCCCGCCCCACCCCCACTTCCCCAACCCCATTTGCAAGAAGACAAGAAGCGAAATGAGCACCAAGCAAAATGCGCACCAACACACTGAATGCATTACACATCCCGAGAAGCTGTTTACGCCGTTGACAACTTCGGGATGGTTTGTACCACTGATACAATTTATTGGTGATTTGGGGATGGTTTATGGCATTGGGTTTGTCATGGTTTGTCACATTAATGTTGACTTAGTCATCAATGATAAGTATATATGATGGTCATATTTTCATTCAATCCATGCTAATGCCCATTTACGTGCAATAATTAGGAACATCTAGCAACAATGATGTGAATCTACGCAATACTGGTAGCTATAGATTATTGTTAACCATTAGTTACTTCTCAAGACGACTAGTAACATAGCCATTGTTAATGGTAAGTAGTCTTAATATTTTTGCAGCAGTAATGATTATAACAAGACAAATTTTAATAATGACAATGATAAAAATGACAATACTACTAATATGTGATATGCATATGTATGTAAATGCATCTTATATGTATGTATGTATGTATGTATGGTGTATGTATGTATCTATGTATGTATGTATGTATTTATGCATGTATGTATGTATGTATGTATGTAATGCATGTAATGCATGTAATGTATGTAATGTATGTATGTATGTACGTATGTAATGTATGTATGTCTGTATTTATGTATGTATGTATGTATGTGTATGTATGTATGTATATGTATGTATATGTGTATGTATGTATGTATGTATGTATGTATATGTATATGTATATGTATATGTATGTATGTATATGTATATGTATGTATGTATATGTATGTATGTATGTATGTAAGTAATGTATGTATGTATGTAATGTATGTAATGTATGTAATGTATGTAATGTATGTAATGTATGTAATGTATGTAATGAATGTAATGTATGTATGTATGTATGTACGTATGGAATGTATGTATGTATGTCTGTTTGTCTTTCTGTCTGTCTGTCTGTCTCTATGTATGTATGTATGTATGTATGTATGTATGTATGTATGTATGTAATGCATGTAATGCATGTAATGTATGTAATGTATGTAATGTATGTATGTATGTATGTATGTATGTACGTACGTACGTACGTACGTACGTACGTACGTACGTACGTACGTACGTACGTATGTATGTATGTATGTATGTAATGCATGTAATGCATGTAATGTATGTAATGTATGTAATGTATGTAGTGTATGTAATTCATGTAATGCAGTGTATGTAATGTATGCAATATATGTACTGTATGTAATTTATGTAATGTATGTAATGTATGTATTGTATGTAGTGTATGTATGTATGCATGTAATGTACTGCAATGTAATGCAATGTAACGCAATGTAATGCAATGTAATGCAATGTAATGCAATGTAATGCAATGTAATGCAATGTATTGCAATGCAATGCAATATGGTATGGTATGGTCTGGTATGGTATGGTAAGGTATGGTATGTATGTATGTATGTACACCAACAGTATTACATGATTAAGGTTTTTCATATTTGGATAACAAGAATGCCGTGAATTGCATTAACATCCGTGTCACTCTTGTATGGTTTCTTTCCCAGTCTTTCACCATGAATGGTCAAATGGACATGGTCCATACGCACAAGTGCTAGAGGAATTAGAGGCCCTTGCAGCCAGTGTACTACAGTCTTCCAAGCCTTCTTTACCACCCTTGGAGACCGTTTGCCCCAAGGAAAAGGGACCGAAAAGTGGTTTGACTGCACAAAGTTCCCAGCGAGTTCCAGGAGTTTTGGAACAGGTGATGGATAGACATCAGTTGGACCGTTGGACCTGCTCCGCAAATGGTATATCGGCAGTCACCTATTCTTGAAGCCAGGTTCTTTTTGATTTGCTCAACTCATGAAACCTAAAGTTGAAGTGGATCCTGCCACTGTCGACAAGGGGGACCTTGCTGTATACTAGGATCGTCTCGGTATTGACTGCTTGTTTGGGATGGTGGGGGGATCTCCCAGTGCCTTGCAATCCCAAGGAAGTGTTGCCCTAAAGATTGCAGCTCGACGGGTCCTGGATAGTCATGAACCCGGTGCTGCAGCAGAAACTTATTTGTCCTACCCACAGGGATCTTGGGTGATCTTCTTTGTCTTAGTTCTACTCTCTTCTTCAATGAGCTTGCAACGAGCAGGCCAGAAAATGGCAAGCGGCTGTAGTTCCCGATCATTTGGGTTTGTCAATAAGATATCCCCACATTTGATGGTTGAACACCCCATTTTCCCTATTATTGAATGACCACAACTGGGGGTATATCCTATTTTCAGCCGCAACGAGGTGATCCGCCAGAGCTCCCCATGGCCAAGCACAAGGTGCAGGGCTTTTTCGTGGACAGTCTTTGTGGTAAACATGGCAGCTGGAATAGCTGGAAATCATAGGACATTCCACATGTTTGTGCATATGTCTCATGTATATATATCTATATATCTATATATCTATATATCTATATATCTATATATCTATATATCTATATATCGATATCTCTATATATCTATATATGGTTATATATATATATATATGACTTGTGATGTTTTCGCCCTGTGGTTGCTGCAGCTTCAAAGGGCTCTGTATGCGATCCATTTCCTCCGGTGTCGCTGGGGATCAAGTCTGGCCTTGGCTTGGAAAGCTTTGTCGGTGCTGGACAGGCCAGCTGCTATAGAGCCTGCGCTGCTTGAGGCCCTTTGCCCCAAGGTGGTTTTTCTGGATTGGTTTCGCTTCACAGCTGGCATCATCTGTGGGGTGTTGCTCTTCGCCTTCGTCGAACTGGTGGTGGGTGTCTTGGTTCACTGATGCTAAGGGTCGTTCAGAGGCTCCCGAGCGGCGACGTGAACGTCCTCTCTACAAGATCCTGTGATTGATGCAAGAGCGGTGAGCGGTGGGGTCCAAGAACAAGTGGTGGAGCTCTCTGAGGAAGTGGGCACCTTATCTGCTTCCCAGCTTTGGCCGAAGCGGCGATGCAAGCGGGCGTGGGAGCAGACACATTGGACGAAGTGGCAAGCCTGATGGCCAAGAGTGTGACGGCGCAGAAGGTCCTGGACGTGAACACCAAGATAGCCACCGATCCTTTGTCGGACATCAAAGAGGAGGAGCAGGTGCAGGAGCTGGAAGGTCCCCTGGGCTTGGTTTGTGGAGTACCAGCAGATCCTCTTCAGCAAGCGGTGGTCCATTTGGCGGACATTGTGAAGGCCACGACTGGCAAGAAGCGCAGCGGGTCCAAGCTCGAGACGGCACTGGAAGCCACTGCTGGTTTGAGCTCGGATTCAGTGACAGTGGGAACTAGCACAAGCGCGCTGCAGCGGCAAGAAGGGCTCTTCGCTCAATGCTCACGGACCACCCAGAAGAGCTTTACGGCATGGTGGAGAAATGAATCATGTCCTAGACGCTGCCGCCACACATCACGACCCCAGCGGTTACAGCCCGAGCTTGTTTGGAGCACAGGTCTCGCATTGGCAACTACAGGACTCTGGCACATGCCAGTTGTGGAGCAGCTGGCGCTCCGGATTGCTTGCGCAGAGGGCAGATAGCGGCAGCCCGTGCGAGATTGAACATTCTCCTCTTGCAGTTGGACCAGAGTGCGTGCGACAAGGGGTCATGGACTTTTGACATCGGAGCCCAGTGTGGAGAACCCTCCACCCTTTACCAGCTTGATGCAACATGAGCCTCCGGCAAAGCAGGAGCCTCCTTACCCTCGACTGTTGGATGGCGGGTGGGGCGAGATAGCCTTGGCACACCTGAGGGAGCAAGAGGATTTTCAGAGCAAGCGGAGGTCCTTGGGGAAGCCGAAGAAAGAGGAGAGCGAGGACGACAGCAGCTCTCGCCGCCGCCCAAAGGCCAAGCCCAAAAGCAAAGCGTCCGCAGAGGCGGACGCATGAGACAAGAGCGCAATGAAGCTATGCATGGTGAGGCAGCTAATGTGGCTTCTCCAACTGGGAGGAAGTTGCCAAGTGAAGGAGCTTCTACTGTGAAGGTGGCTGCCTTTGTTAGTTCAATGCCGAGGTGACGAGGTGGATCATCAAGATGAATGGTGCCGTGCCTTCTTTTTTGCGTTCCATGCTGAAGATGCCCAAGGCCCCTCTGCATGGCCCATGGCTATCCCTTTTCTGGAGGTTTTGCGGAGCCGCCCAAGAACAGATGCTAAACGCTTGGTGTCCCTACAGGTGGTGGTGATGAGTTGGTTGGCTTTGGGGAGTCCCACATGCGCCCCTGAAGAATTGCGCATTGGGAGAAAGCTGACGGCTGTGCAGTGGAGGGTGGCAATTGGTGGATGCCGCGACTATGGGCCGAGCTGCTTCCAAATTTGAAAGCTCTGAGGAGGCGCTAGCTGTTTTGGCACGGGCAGCTACTGCCCTGCATGTTGAGCAGAATGCTTTCTTTGGCTGCTCTCTGCTTGTTTCGATCGTCCCTTTCGATGTGGTGTCCTCCCAGGGACTTCTACAAAGGCCAATGTGGTGACAGCAAAGCCTCTCATCGCTGGACGGCTGGCTTTTCCTGGGGAGCCGCGTTTTGACCCTGGGCGTTACTTTGACCGGCGCTCTTTGGAGCGCTATGTTTCTCCGATTCTCTTTGGCATGCAAGGTTTCACACGCAGTATGACGGCGAAGTGCCTAAGGTGAAGGTTTTTGCTGACGGCTTCAACAAAGTCGAGGTCAACAAGAAGCTGGCCGATTCAGGCCGGTTGGTTCCTATACTTGCGGATAGCAGGAGAGGAGCGTTTTCCTCCGACCTTTTTGCAGTGACCAAGGACTTGCAGCGAGACTGCATGGTTCTTGATGGGCGACCGGCTAACTTGTTGGAGCCCCAAAACTTATGGTCACAAACAATGGCAAGTCCCACTGCTTTGACTATGCTGTGGCTCAAGCCACATCATGTGCCGCTGGCGAGTGGGGAGGATCCGCGTGATTTTTTTTAGCCAGTTTGTGGTGTCGTCTGAGAGAGCCAAGCGGAACTGGCTGAGCCGCTGACGGGAGCTGAGGCCAAGAATGTCTTTGGCATGTCCTTCCAATGGCCGGAGGATGAAGTGTGGGTAGGGCTCTTGCCATGGGTGATAGCATGGCCTGCGAGTTTGCCCAGGGTTCGCACATAGGCATGATTCTCCTGCACAGGGTCGCCCACTCCTTTCAGCTACTGTGTTTGCACAACCCCATCCCACGAGGTCTTCACCATCATAGATGACTTGGTGGTTTTGGAGCAGATTTCGAATGCCGAGTTGGAGCGTGCGAGAAACGAGGGTGTCAGAACATGGGGTGCCGGGCGAACGGCTCATGCCAGGAAAGTTTATGATGAGGTTGGGTTGGAGACAAACCCCAAGAAGGCCTTCGAGGATGCTGTGCTTTAGCTTCTTTCTGGGGCATTGACCTGGATGGTGAGAAGGGTGTCATGCGCTCTTGCAATGCGCGACTGTGGCCGGCGATGATGATCACCCTGCGCGTTGCGACGTCAAGGTTGGCCACGGTGGGGCTCCTGGAATCGCTTGCTGGCACTTGGAAGGCAATCTATGGGCTTCGGAGAAGGTTGTTTTGTTTGCTCGACATCAGGACCAGAAGACAGTGATCAGGCTTTCGGATGAGCTTGTCAACGAGATCATTAGCATCGTGGTCATGGCGCCCATGGCCATGGTCAACTTGCGGGCTGCATTTGCCCCTTTCCTGATAGCCACTGATGCGTCACTGTCAGGGCGCTGCAGTGACAGCCCAGCTCACCTCCGAGTTTACTCAAGAGCTGTGTAAGCATTCCCTGCGTCGCAGTTCTTGGTCCATTTGTTGCCTCCTGGAAAAGCTTGGCAGAAGCAGCATGATCTCCTTGCAGCTTCGGATGAAATGGAGGACGGCTTTGAGTACTCCGTTCACCCTTTGTGGGAGTTGTGTGCCAGAGGCTGTCGCTTCAAGACCATGTGGAAGGCCAAGGTGGAACGAGCTGTCCGTATCAACATATTGGAGATGAAGGCACACTTGCGGGAAGAAATGCGCCTGGCAAGAAGTTGCTTCCGGATGCATCCCTTTTGGCCTAGATTCTCGGGTGGTGCTAGGAGCCATTACAAAGGGACGAGCTTCCGCAGTTTGCTTGACGAGCAAAAACCTTGGCTATGGCATTGGCAACGACCTCTACCACTTCTACATGGTTTTTCCTTATTTTATGAACCCGGCGGATGGGCCATCACGTGATGATGAGCCTCCTGAGCCTGACTTGGCTTTGTCGGCATGGTGGGATGCACTGAGTGGCAAGCTTTCTATGATGGATCGGTGGCTTTCTTAGTCAGCTTCTGACTTTCATGCCATCAGGCCGATGCCCTTTGTTGAAGTTCTTGGAGATGATACAAGACATGGCCCCGGCTCTGTCCAGAAAGCGCAGCAGTAAGAAAAAAGCACCAAGAAGTGAATGACGAAATGCCTGCGCCAGTTTGTGAGCCCAGCGAATGCTCCCCGAGTGTCTGCTGGGGCTTCCAGCCCTTTGGGGGCAGATAGCAGGCTTGAGAAAAAGGTGGGTAAGAGTCGGTAAGAGAGCTGAGATCCTGCGGCAGTGCCCTAGAAGTCAGTTTTTTCCTCAGACCGGTGAGCTTGACCTTAGCCTTCGGGGGGCGTTGGATCTGTTTTCTGGTTCTTATGGGGTGGCACGCGACATGGTGAAGTGCGGATGCCCTTGTGTGCTGACTTTCGAGATCCACCACTCTGCCGATGAGGATTCTGATCCCCAAGAACAAAGCGTGCATCATGGAATTGCTGGAGCTTGAAGCCTTTGACGGTGTCGGTATGGCGCCCGTTTGCTGTTCTTTCTATAGGGCGGTTACACCTGCTGTGAGGAGCCGCAGGTTTCCAAGGGACAGCTGGTTTGACTCAAGTCGTGTTCAAGAAGGTTAAGCAGGGGAATGCGCTGGCAGACTTGGCACACGAGATGTGGCATTTCTGCTGGGAGCGACTCATCCCTTTTTGGGTTGAAAACCATCATACCTCCTTTATGGCTTTTGAAAGGGTGGGAACGTTTTGCCTCACCTGCCAGCTCTGCAGTTTGCCGTCTTGCTTTTTGCAGATTTGGTACCAGATGGCGCAAGAACACCAGATTTGGCACCAACACAAAGTTGCAGGGCGTTAGGCTTCTGCAGTGCTCCGGTAGGTTACTGCAAACAGCATGGAAAGGCATGGGCCAAATTGGCTGAGCCTTACCCGCGTGGGGTTTCACGGTTGCTGGCAAAAGCAATGCATGAGGACAGGCTCAACATTGCTGGTTGCTGCCGCGCTGCCTGTATGCGGGTAGGAGAAGCTTCGAACCCTGGGCCTGTCGATACAGGGCAAGGTGGGAAACCTGGAGCTCGTGTTGGTGAAGTTCTCAGGTGCGCACGAGAAGATCTCCTTTTACCCTCTGACCTTGCTGAAGAGGGCGACTTTCCTGTGTTTCTACGGCTGCGGCAGTTCAAGACAAAGCATCGTAACTCTGCAAATGTGCAACACTTGCATCTGGTCGATGTAACCACTTATTGGAAGCTGCTGAAGTTGGTTTTCCTAAACCTGGACAAGGATGAGCTGTTTTTGATACTAGCCCATATCAGTTCAGAAAGCGATGGAACTTGCTGCTTGCCACTCTCTCCATACCTGAGGATGCCACGCTTACTCCTGGAGGGCTGAGAGGAGGTTATGCAGTTACTGCGTACCGCCACGGTGTTTCCATCCAGAACATAATGTTGACTGACTGCGTCTTTGAACGCCCTTGTTGGCCTTGACCCTCAAGCACGAAAAGCCCTCTCGTCGGCTGCCAAAATTCTCCCTTTTCTTCCTGCAGCTGGCTATGGATCCCCAGACCATCGCAAAACGCGCAACTCCTAAGTCCTTGCGGGAGAGCGCCTCGCTTCGTCTGGCTGGCTTGGGCGAGAGTGGATGGCTGCTACGGCTGCTTGCTGCTGGCTCATCACTATATGTCTGTTGTGGAGCTCTACATGTGTGAGGCATTTGGCGCTTGGCATCTTTTTGGTGATGCATGTGACCAGCATCAACGCAGACTTGTCCGGGGAGTATGGAGAAATAGCTGCTTTAGCTGCGACCGCTGCAGCTGTACTGGCAATCAACATATATATATATATGTATATATAAATAGCTTATACATGATACACATTGATGTTGTCAAAAAAATCACGGGATTTCCTGTAACGCATTTTCCGAAGCTAAATCCACTTCAATGACAGGGGGGGCCAGGTGCAGGGACTCCATGGCTTAGAGCACTACGAGTTGGTAAACATCGGAGCGCTGCAGAGCAGTTGTGAACTGTCTGGAGCTCCGGATCCGAAGGCTCCTAGGTGGGGGGGGTCAAAGTGCGGAGTGATAACCAACATGGACCGACCATCATTGTGATATAACAGGAATATAGCAGGAATATATGGGATAAATTGGATAAATCATGATGAATTGATGCGTTGATGAATGGGCTACAGCATTTTCTGAATGTGAGGAGGTTGTAAGGTAATTAATTTTCATTTCAGTGGGGATGAGGCCAACTGTTTCATGGCAATGTCATATGATATGATTGGAAATACCATACCTTCCGTCTAACACGATGATTCTGTCATGAGTGGGAAGACAGTTGAACTTGACTCCTTGAACGAGGCTGGGATTATTCCATTGTAGTCCTCACCAGGGCGTTCACAGCACATAGCAATCTCCATCATAGAGCAGGCTGAAGGAAAACATCGCGGTCAAGATATCCATAATTAATTGTCCATGTTTTACAACACAGTATTTATCCCAATTTATTCATTACTATCTTATACTATCTTACATGTGGGGGTAGAGACCATGGTTTCTGGTCGTGTTTCCCGTGGTTTTGTCCGTTGAACCCAGCGCTTTGTGCTTGATTGGGGTGAAACCACCGAGGCTGGGAGAGGTCCTGCGCCCAGTTCACCAGTGGATCGTGATTGAAAATGGGGATTGACCCTTCAGTTCTGGCAATTGTTGTGGGGAAAATTGAGGGTTTACATTCTGATAAGTCATCAATTTTGGTAGATTTCCCCATGATTTCCTATCATTTTCGTATAATGTTCCGTCCTGATTTGTGTGGGCCCTCCCCCATCCCCCAAATAAATGCTGTACTCTCTTTAAAGTTGATTTTTAAAAAGTCCCCCAGATATGACACAGTCCTACATTTTAGTAAGGATTTTAGTTGGCAGTTGGCGACAATTGAAATCGGATTGAAACTTTTGTTTCGCTGATGAACTTGTAGTATTTGTAGCACTTGTAGCGAGTGGGGTTCAGCATGTCGATTGCGTTATTTTTGCACCTCAAGTTTTTAATTAAGGTGTAAAAAGGGAAAGAAAGAGAACGAGAAAGAGAAAGAGAAAGAAAAAGAGAGAGAGAGAGAGAGAGAAAGAGAGAAAAAGGAAAAGGAAAAGGAAAAGGAAGAGGAAGAGAATGAGGAAGAGAATGAGAAAGAGAAAGAGAAAGAGAAAGAGAAAGAAAGAGAAGAATAAAGACAGAGAATGGCGCTTTTGTAAAAGGCTTTTCTTTCTTCTCCTGGCTCCAGGATCAGCTCTGGAAAAGTTTGCTACAACTGTGAACGCTGGGAACAAACCTACTAAAGTGAATTGGACCTTCTCAAGGTCCAGTGCCTTGGACAAGGTGGAGACATTTTTATGTCTGATTTGCCAGAACCACGAGCCGTCAAGCATTTGCCCCTGCGGGCCTATGCCAGAGCTTCTTGTTCAACCCACAAAGAAGGCGAGGGGGTAATTGTATTGTTCGTTTGTCTTCGTTTTAGTAAATGGATGCCATAGAGAGTGACGGCAAGCCATTGTAGGAGGATGACTATGGTAAAGAAAAAAGTCGATTGCTTGCAAGCCTCCCAGGTTTCGGGTCAGACATCTGAACATTGTCTGTCCACGCTGACTTTCGATGCCTTTTTTGGAACATACTAAATGCAAACTAAAACGGGGTGAATGACAACAACTAGGGCCCTGACTGCTGCATGGCTGCTGCGCTTCCTCTGTGTCTGCCTGCAACTTGCCACATCCAAAGTTCCAAAGCTAACTTTCAACTATTTTGATAGAATATATACATACAAACATACATACATACATATATATATATATATATATCTATTTGTTTCTTTTTTATTTGTTTTTAAAGATAATTTTTGTTCAAAGAATTTGCCTGTTCTACCATATAATATTTTCAAAATCATTTTTTTCCCTAATTTCCATTTCTTGTCTCACCCGTTGTGGCGTCTCGGTGTTGTTCCCCTCTTGTTGTTCCCCGTTGTGTTCCCCCATGTTGGGCATTGCTCACCTGTTGTATCTTCCCCATTGTGTGTCCTTGTTGCCTTCCCCAGCTCAGAGACGCCTAGCCTTGAGTACCCCAAATGTTAATTATGGTTGTTTTACATTGTTTTCCATGCCGGATTGAAAGCCGCTCCCTATTCAGGTCCTTCAATGGCAGTCCCAGCCTGAGCAAAAAGCGCTTGCCGGTGATCGGCGCAATGCTTTCACAACCAAGCACACGTTCGATGAGGCCTCCAACATCATTTTGACCGGTGAGATGGAGGATATCGTGATGGAGGACGCGTGCTCCGCACCTACCTCAGCAAGGTATATTGTGTGTAAAGACTCTTGTTATATATACGAGTTGCCAACTAAGTAATTGCGGAACAACACGTCGTGATTCCAGGCTGCTGCTGTACCCTACACGATTGGCGGCCGCTTCTCGGGAAGGCACTACCCGAAAGGCCGGGCATTTGATCAACAATTTATTCAATAGACGAAACCAAAAGGGCACAGTCACATAAATGCAAACGGCACCGTGTTGCAGGTTGCCTCTTTCGGGGTGCCGCGGAGCTCAAGTTTTGCTTGGCTCCGAAGGGCGCGGCCGCCAAAGCCATTTGGCAGCATGTCGCGGAGAACCCCCGTGTCGCTGCCTCAGCAAATTTTCCTGATTGCAAGAAGGCAACATTCAAATTTCATATCTGCAGGATTCCCCGTGGCTGTCGTGGTCAGCCTCGCCACTGGTGGCCTTTTGGTTTGCCGTGGCGCAGGCACAGCCAGGCCTGGCAACTATACTTGCTATCATGCACTTGTGAATTGCAATCACGTTGGGCGTCTGTGCGCAGGCGACCACCGGGTTATCACCATCCTCCCACCCACGATTCGCATGTGGCATTTGAAGGAGGACGGACGGGGAATCAGATGAAACAAGAACAGCAATGCAAAACAACAGTGCATTCAATTTGTCACTGTCTTCCAGGATTGGGGGTATGACCAACACGGCTCCTGGTCCAGATGTGATTGGAACATCTGGGCCAGAGCCGAGCGCTTTACCGACTGGGCCCATGAGTATTTAACGGGCCCAGTCGATGAAGCGGTCCTTCGCGGTGCTATTGCCGCTCGGTTGCAACTGCGAAAACCATAAATAGCAACGAGCCAGCGATGCAGCGAACTGCACACTCCTCCCTGAGATGGCTTCCGGCAGGCATTTGAAGTCACCGCGGAGGACGTGCAGTGGGCATCACAGCAAGCCGCTGCAGAGGCCAGTCGTGCTGACGTGCTGGTTGCATATGTTTGCAAGATCTGAGGGAGTCAAGTTGGCTTCCCACAGACTATTTGCAGTGACAGGTCCTTACACTTCCTGCTCACAGACAAGACCTCATGAAGCAGGCCTGGACAGCTCAAGTTACTGATTTCCGTGCTTTCAATTCTCGGTTTGTTATAGCTGGCAGGTAGCGGACCTCGCCCAATAGATTGCTTTTCGTCAGCAGGTCGGGAAACCTAGGCCTTTGTCGAAAAGCCAAACAGAGGAAACGCTGAAAAGTATAACGGGACAGTTGCTTGCACTTGCGTCGCCGTGCGCTGCAGAGGCATCATTTGAAGATGTAAGCCCTGCGTACTTTGAACGACACTTGGGAGGCAGGGTGGCAAACGTCTCCGTGTGTTATATAAGAGCAAAAGTTGTAAAAGTCTGAACTGAGAAGCGATTCATGCTGCCAGGTGCAATTCTTCAATTCTCCGGCCTCGGCGACGACCATCCGCCTGAGAGGCGAAAAAGAGATTCACGACCGCGCGCTCGTTCTTGCTTGAATTGCAACCTTATATACTTGGTTAGAATTGGAACTGGATGGATCATTTAAGATATTTAAGGGCATTCGAATTCGACCTTGTGTTCAAGTCAATTGCTTGAAAACAAGCGTTCATTGTTAAATGCGGGGGCCAAAGACCTACATTGTTACATAATGATTTGGCAAGGCACATGTGCAGATGTTGTTTGCAAGATAGGGAAGTCCCAGTGCAGAAAGCCACCTTTTGAATCTAACAGTTCAGCACACAAATTGTTCTGCACAACAACTTTCAATGTTCCTCTCCAACTGCTGCAAATCGGCTCCAGCCAAAAAAACAAACGTGTGAAAGCGCGTAAAACACGTGCGCCTCACACACCTAGTACACCCACCCCCAAATTAATTTTGAGCAGTGCCGAAGAAGGGGGCGCCAATGATTTGAGGCCCGTGATTTATTTACATAAAGAGAGCGCAGTAAGGCGGAATCAGGACACGGAAAATGATCATCACAACATGGAAAGGGACAGTTTCCAAAACATTTGAAAACAACAATCATTCAAAAAAAAAGTTCCAAAACATTGGATTAAGACGAGACCTGGAAGGCGCATTTTTGTACAAAACTTTTTTTGGTAGTTTTCAATGATCAATTTTTCTAATTTGTAGCGAGTAGTGAGTAGCCATTTTGGGTTCCAATAGATTTCAATTTTGTAGTGCATTTGGGCGCACCTTTTTGGATTGCTTGTATTCTGTAGACCCGATTTCTGCGCAAAATAACATACCCCCACCTTCATCTTGAATGAGAAGAGGATAGTGTTTTTTTGGCATGAATTAGAAGACATTATTTGGGGTCCACCTGTGCAAAGAAAAATGGTAGTATTCCCACTCTTGAATTGTTTTGCCTGAAATTAATCTAGGTGGGTGAAAGTACCGTTTAAATCCATTTATTATGTCCAGGTGGGGGGTTATTAGTGCTGACAAGCAAATTCATGGAGGTATTTCGAAGCAGCAAGGACCCTTGGATTAATACTTTTATTAATTGAGGTGGGGGACCACTCTGGAGATGCTTTAGGAGGTAGTCATGGAAAAACTGTTCTTTAATCATTGTTTAATAAGAGTTTTTTTTGGAAAGGTAGGCAAGCACGATTTTTTCCATAAAGAATGCGAAATCTATTTTTCCCACACAAGCATTTATCATTTGAGGAAAAATGGGTCAGCCAAAACTTCTTCCACAATATCGAACCCGGACAAGTAATCAGGGGTGCTGATAAGAATTTGGAGATTTCTAGCCGCAATAGCCAACGCAGCTACTAATCAGGATACAACCTGAAGAATGATCATAAAACCCGAGCTTTCCCCACAATTCTCAGACACCCACGGCCCTTGGCCGAGTCCGTCACGGTGGACACCATGCTGCAGCACCGCCGACAACGGGAGCTGAAGGATCGCCTGAAGCGCTCGGAACCCGAAAAAAAACGGTCGGAGACCCCGGGTTAGCTGCGATGGGTTTTGTTTCCAGATTGTGGAACCCCAAATTTATCCCGTTCAAGATATTGACCAAAACGAAAATTCTATCAAGATAGGATCATACCTTCTGTTAGGAGCAACAGATGGCTGTTTTTCAAAGCATCCAGCGTCCAAGGTGGCCCGACACCTCTGCTTCTCGGTCACTCTCTTGGGAAGAGCGGCAGGAACAGGTGGAACCTGGGTTTATTTTAGGCATTTTGATGAGTCTAGAACTTGGAACAAGGCCCCGTGAAGAATCAGGTACTAGATCTGTTACTGGATTTCTACGGGTTATTTTCGAGCAGATCTTTGGACTTGTTCTATTCTGGGTGCTTGAACGGAAGGACGCTGGTAGCCATGGTCTGCCGGCAGGTGATGATGAGACGGCAACAAAGACGCCAGGAGCTGGCACAGACTCCCGTTAGCATCGATAGGTAGATATGACTAGTTTATGATTTATGACTAACTGTGACTATGTACTATATACGATAAAATCAGATTTGATTAGATATGATAAGGTATGATCGAAGGAAGTTTACAAGTCAAACACCTAGTACCTACTACCTACTACCTACTATCTACTACCTACTGCCTACTACCTACTACCTACTGCTACTACTGCTGCTGCTACTGCTACTACTACTACTACTATTATTAATTATTAGTACTACTGCTACTACTACTACTACTGCTGCTGCTGCTACTACTATTACTACTACTACTACTACTCCTACTACCACTACTACTACTGCTGCTGCTGCTGCTACTACCACTATTACTACTACTACTGCTACTACTACTGCTACTACTACTACTACTACTACTAGTACTAGTACTAGTACTAGTACTAGTACTAGTACTACTACTACTACTACTAGTACTAGTACTAGTACTAGTACTAGTACTAGTACTAGTACTCACTACTACTCACTACTACTCACTACTACGCACTACTACGCACTACTACTATCGCTACTGCTAGTTGTGTTTTTGGAATGGTTGCAATGGTTGCAGCGGTCACTTCAGTGCAGTTGTAGTTGTAGTTGTGGTGTAATGGAGCTGTAGCTGTAATGTAGTGTGCTTAGTGTAGTTGCAGTTGCAGTTGCAGTTGTAGTTGTAGTTGTAGTGTAGTGTGTGTGAAGTAGTGCAGTTGTAGTTGTAGTGTAATGTAATTAGTGTAGTGTAGTGTTGTGTAATGTAGTAGTGGTAGATGTAGTTGTAGATGTAGTTGTAGTAGTAGTAGCAGCAGTAGCAGTAGCAGTAGTAGTGGTAGTAGGAGTAGTAGTAGTAGTAGTAATAGTAGTAGTAGTAGCAGCAGCAGCAGTAGTAGTAGTGGTAGTAGGAGTAGTAGTAGAAGCAATAATAGTAGTAGTAGTAGTAGGAGGAGGAGGAGGAGTAGGAGTAGGAGTAGGAGTAGGAGTAGGAGGAGGAGGAGTAGTAGTAGTAGTAGTCGTCGTAGTAGTAGTAGCAGCTGTAGTAGTAGTAGTAGCAGCAGCAGTAGTGCTAGTGATAATTAATAGTAGCAGTAGTAGTAGTAGCAGCAGCAGCAGCAGTAGTAGGAGTAGTAGTAGAAGTAATAATAATAATAGTAGTAGTAGTAGTAGTAGAAGTAGTAGTAGTAGTAGTGGTAGTGGTAGTGGTAGTGGTAGCTGCCACATGTGATTCACAACAACCAACCTCTCCTATAGGTTTCCTATTTTTGAAACTTCTGCCGCAGTCTTGTTCGGCAGTACTGGGAAGATTAGTACTGCACTGGATACATATTCATATTACATTTGTACATGTAAAACTGCATAGTAGACTAAGTACTGTACACCTGCAAAAGATTCCTAAGGTTCATTTGCGCCCTGACTGGCATGATTTTTTTTGACGGGTGGTTCGGGTGGCCCTTTGACATTTTACGATGCGATGGTAGGCTGAGATTATGCAGCGATTGCTTATCAAAATTGGCATGCCATGTATTCTCAAATTCAGAAACCAACTTATGGATTAATCATGTTGGTTAAACCAACATGATTAGAACACATCTCGGACAAGGACCAGGAACCGCAGCACGAGGCGGCTGATGAACATATATTCAACATCAAAATTAGTAGGTTAAAAACAACGATTAGTATCTGAAAACATCTGTAGCAGATGAGAATCCATTAAAACATGGTATACAATGGTACACATATGTGATCAAGACATAGAAATACAACATATTCAGAACGACACTTTAGTTTTTTTTAGCACATGAACCCCAGTTTACTCCATACAGATCTCAATACCAGGAGGAGGCCTATCGCCGTTTGGCGGCCACGCGGCAGGTGCGCAAGCTCTGTCGAGGCTGGACCCAAGGATGTTGGGTAGATTATGTGAATCTTATTGGAATATGCAAGGTTTATATCAGTTTATTGATGTTTGTTGATGATTATGGATGTTTATTGGTGATTCTTGATGTTCATTGATGATTATTGATGTATACATATTATTATTGGGATGTTTATTGATGATTATGGATGCTTATCGGTGACTATTGATGTTTGTTGATGATTATTGATGTATAAATATTATTTTTGGGATGTTTATTGATGATTATGGATGTTTATTGGTGATTATTGATGTTTATTGATGATTATTGATGTATAAATATTATTCGAAGGAAGTTTAGAAGTCAAA
>CAMXCT020002094.1:67500-72500 GCA_947184155.2 Cladocopium goreaui
TAGGTAGATAGGTAGATAGGTAGATGGGTAGATAGGTAGATGGGTAGATAGGTAGATAGGTATATATGTAGATAGGATAGATAGCTAGGTAGATAGATAGATACATAGATAGATAGATAGGTAGGTAGGTAGGTAGGTAGGTAGGTAGGTAGGTGGATAGTCAGAGAAAGAGAAAGAGAGAGAAAGAGAGGAGACCTCAGCCACTGTCGGTCCATCCGTGGCTCTGCTCTGCCATCCGTGATTCACAACAAGCAATCTCTCCTATAGGTTTCATATTTTTGAAACTTCCGCCACCGCCTTGTGCGGTACTACTGGTTTTGGGATGGTTATTGATGATTACGGATGTTTGTTGGTGATTATTGATGTTTTTTTTGATGATTATTGATGTATAAACATTTTTTTTGGGATGTTTATTAATGATTATGGGTGTTAATTGGTGGTTTTGGATGTTTAATGATGATTATTGACGAATATCGATGATGACTGATGATGTTTATTGGTGATGATTGATTTTTTGATGATGATTATTGTTGTTTAAATACTAGTGGTCGGGTGTTTATTGATGATGATTGATGTTTATTGATGATTCTTTATGGTTATTGATGATTATCGATGCTTATCGTTGGCTTTAGCAGACTAGACATGGTTCTATGATTGTTGATATGGCTTATTGTTCGGTTTACCACTTTGGTTTGTGATTTGCCCTGCTCTGTTGCCAAGGTGGAGGCTCAATCAATGATGCCATGGCGCACCAATTCGTTCCTCAAGTTTCTGAAGGGCTTGAAGAGTAATTTCTGCCTGTCAGTGATGTATCTTTATTTCTGGAAGGCGAACTGTGCATGTGCACTAACGGCCTCCAACCCTTCACCAGGTTTGCTTTTTAACGGGAACAGAAAGGCACTCTATCTTGCAGTAATTATCCACATTGGTTTGAGGGTGGTTCAACATTCATTGCCCCCATTGCCTGGTGCATTGCACGTGTATGTTTTAATACAAGTCATTCTGCGGCAATGCTGCGCTAAGTTAATGAAAATCTGCAGATGATGCAGCAATTCCGCCGGAATCCGGAGCAAAGGCATTCTCCCGTGGGTGAAGGCTTATTTTGTTGTTGCTGAGTCTTAGTCAAGTTGATTCCCATGATTGCTGCATCTTCAGTTAATGACAACTGGGAGGCGAAGCCACCCAGTTGACTGAACTTCCAGCCAACAGAAAGGGAACGTTTTTCCCTTGGAAAAAAAACATTTTCAGTCGGAGCTGATTTGGTAAAGCAGCCTGGAAACTGGAGTCAACCATGGAAAACTTTGAGGTTCTGCTGAAGGCTTACAGGCACATGGGCAATGAAAAACCAGAGATGGGAAGCATCTTTCCATGTGCAAAAGATATCTTCTATTTATTATCAACTGATACCCCAACCAGCTGCAACGACATTTTTGGCATGGCAAAGCACCGCAATGCGATCCTAAGAGTTTGGAGGCGTTTCAGCCAGAACAGTGTTGCAACACAGCTGTCACTTTGCAGCCATGGGTCAAGAAAATTCCAAAGTCACCCAGGAACGGGTTGGGTGTGATGTCATTTAGTTGGAATGCTTCTTTTTCAGTTAAGGGTTCAAGAGCGCCAAAGCCACCAGTTGTGCATTGCTTTCTTTGCAACATGAGCTTCGATAAAAACCACGGCTTTGCATTTCGACCTGCGCAATGGCTTCTTTCTGACTTTTAACATGTCTTACTCATGGTTGAATTGGATTCATTTTGATTCCAACAAACGGGATGATGATGATGATGATGATGATGATGATTTCCAATCACTGTCTTGCTAACAGAAATGCTGTCTCAACCACAGCAGCCGCCAGCTGCAAGGATCACCCAGTGCGAATGGTGCCAACCACCACGACCGTGAACAAAGCGGGGCTACAGTCGAAGTGGTGGAACTTGCAGGCGTTGCTCCGCTTTGCTCATGTTGAATTGCGGATTTAAGCAACAAACGCATGGGGGTGTACCGCCAACTACAACGGGGATATATATATATATATATATGCACCAGGCCCTGCCACCCCCCCCCTCCCCCCCCTGTGGGTGTGTGGATGGGTCCCATATACTGGTCCCATATGAGATCTTCCCCCCCCCCCCCCTGTGGTGTGGTGGGGGTGTGGCACTGTCCCCCTCCCCCCCCTGTGGTGTGGTGGATGGGTCCCATATACTGGTCCCATATGAGATCTTCCCCCTCCCCCCCCTGTGGTGTGGTGGGGGTGTGGCACTGTCCCCCTCCCCCCCCTGTGGTGTGGTGGATGGGTCCCATATACTGGTCCCATATGAGATCTTCCCCCTCCCCCCCCTGTGGTGTGGTGGGGGTGTGGCACTGTCCCCCTCCCCCCCCTGTGGTGTGGTGGGGGTGTGGTATGGTATGGTGGGTATGTATGGTGTGTATGGTCGGTCTGGTATGGCATGTTTGGAAAGTATGGTATGTTTGGTATGTATGGTAGGTATGGTATGTATGGCATGAGTGGTTGGTATTGTATGGATGGTAGGTATGGTATGTAAGTCTGTTGGATATGGTATGTTTGATATGACAGTATGTATGGTCTGTATGGTATGTATGGTTACTATGATGGGTATGGAATATGTCCTATCTAAGGTAGGTATGGTATGTATGGCATGTATGCTTGCTATTGTATGTATGCTATTGTATGTATGGTAGGTGTGGTAATTACATTTCATATGTATGGTATGTATGGTATGTATGATAGATATGATAGGTATGGTATGCATGGCATCATTGACATGTATGGTAGGTACGGTATATGTTCAACAGAGGTAGTGTTGTCAGAGTACACAGGTAGTAAACAGGAAGTAGATACAGTAGATACATAGCACATGTATGTATGACTATAGGTAGCACGTAGGTACTTTGAAGGAGTATGTGTGCTACGTAGGTCGCCTAAAAGGTAGCATGTACCTAGTAAATGCGAGGCTGGTAGTCAGAAATGCTGCAAAGACCTAGCAAATACGACGCTGGACCTCAGAAATGCTGCCAATAGCTTGCAAATAGAAGGGAATTGGGGCTACTACCTGGGGACCCAACCCATGGGGGGGGGGGGTGGAGAGACGGAGGACGGGACCATATATATATGGAATAACGTGCATATATTATATTCTACCGGATATGATGGGATATACCACTTCATAGAACCAGAAATATGAAACATGTGGATTTGTGTGAACATGGGTGATACCCCCCAAAATGGCAACCTTATAGGAAAATGGTGGAACATGATGATAAATTATGGGATTTGGAGGTTTCACTATAAATGTCAGACAAACACACATGTCTTTTCTACCCACCCAATCACTTTGTTGCAAAGTGCTTGTTCAGATCACTGGATTTCAGCATTTTTGGGTCGTTTTTTTCAGCCATTCTCTTTCCCCTTCAGATGGGTTACTCTCCCGAAAACTAACGTTGCACAACAAAAATCAAAAATTGGGTTCCACATTAGCGCACCCATGTCAAAATTCATGAGCGGGATAAGTGCCAGGTAGGTGCCATGTTGGCGCTGGCGAATTTGGTCATTTTCGAACACTTTTTGGCTGCTGGTCCTACTAACACAGAACCCCACAAACTGCCATTGAGTGCTCATCCAAAAGTTCCATGTTAGCCATGGCGGGTGACACGGGGAATTCCGAACCATTATGCCCTTTATGGTGACTAATGGTTGCAAGATGCTACATAATAGCTCTTTTGACTCAATGGGTCATTTTGTCCAAGATGAATTCCAAAGCACAAATTCTGAAGACAATTTTAAGCACATACAGTCACATACACACACACACAAAAAACATATCCTCAACACATGTTAAGCACATCGAAAACATTCAAAACATAAAGAGCAAACAAAACCATATGTTCAAACTATATATTGAGTCTCAATTTTGAATATGTTAGACAGATACTTATTCTGGAACCCAACAAAACAAAACCCCGTTGTGGATCCCCTGAACCGTCGCTTGCAGCAAGGCTTTGAATCTGTGTCGCTTTGGCTTGCAGCCGAAACTAACATGGAACCCAACCGGTATAAAGAAACATAAGTCGAACCTTATCATGAAAGAACCTTATCATTCTTCCCCACCTATGTCTTCATTTTATTGGCAGAAGGCCTGGCACCAACAAAAGTAAATATTGAAAAGAAATCGCTCTCCCCTGGGGTGGTATGGGGAAACATATTTTGGAGCATGTTGGGCCACTCTGCCCTAGATTTTCTTAGGTCAAGTTGCATTTGGTGCATGTTTTCCCCAGCATTGGTGCATTGCTTGGGTTGAATCTGGACTGTTTTTTTTTGCATACGATGGGCTCAAGGAACCCGAAAACTAACTTGGAACCTGAATGGACATTCGTCGGGGGAAAAGGAACAGCAGAAAAACAACAGAAAACAATTTAGGGATCCTAGTTTTCCTTTACACTTGGTAAAGGAGAAAATGTGCCATTTGGACGTTTTTGGGCTGGACTGGTGGCCACATTTTGTCTCCCCGTATGCTCCCCCTTGGCCAGGCTCTCCACCAACCTGCTGTGTCCCCTGGGTGTGGCCGTCGAACCCACAACGGAAAGCCAACATGGAACCCAACGAGTTTAACTTTTGGGGGCACCAACCCCAGCAAATTCCCCATCAAATTGTCACGTTTGTCTTTCTTTTGCTCATTGTTGATCTTTCCATCTCTTTCTTAATTTGCTGATATTTGTTGTCCTTTCATGTCGTTTGTTTTTTCTCTCTTCGCTGTCAAGTTTTCTGCCTGTTGCGGTTTATTTTGAGAAGTCCGTGCGACGAACACGGAACCCAACACATATCGAAAAATAAGTCACAACCTTTTCTTGGAGGTGTTTTGGTTTCAGTTCTTTCCCCACCACAGACCTGGAACCTGGATAGTTTTGTAAATGTGAGCGCAATACGAAGTGAAAAATAGGGTCGCCCGAAAGTCACTAACACGGACTTTGCAAGAACCACGCCTTAAAAA
>CAMXCT020002094.1:77500-94679 GCA_947184155.2 Cladocopium goreaui
CTTCCTCTGCTTCCTCTGCTTCCTCTGCTTCCTCTGCTTCCTCTGCTTCCTCTGCTTCCTCTGCTTCCTCTGCTTACTCTGCTTACTCTGCTTACTCTGCTTACTCTGCTTACTCTGCTTACTCTGCTTACTCTGCTTACTCTGCTTACTCTGCTTACTCTGCTTACTCTGCTTACTCTGCTTACTCTGCTTACTCTGCTTACTCTGCTTACTCTGCTTACTCTACTTACGCTACTTACTCTCTACTTACTCTGCTTACTCTACTTACTCTGCTTACTCTACTTACTCCGCTTACTCTGCTTACTCTGCTTACTCTGCTTACTCTGCTTACTCTGCTTACTCTGCTTACTCTGCTTACTCTGCTTACTCTACTTACTCTACTTACTCTACTTACTCTACTTACTCTACTTACTCTACTTACTCTACTTACTCTACTTACTCTACTCTGCTTACTCTGCTTACTCTGCTTACTCTGCTTACTCTGCTTACTCTGCTTACTCTGCTTACTCTGCTTACTCTGCTTACTCTGCTTACTTTACTTTACTTTCTTTTCTTTACTTTATTTACTTTCTTTACTTTCTTTACTTTCTTTACTTTTTTTACTGTCTTCACTTTCTTGACTTTCTTTACTTTCTTTACTTTCTTTATTTTTTTACTTTCTTTACTTTCTCTACTTTCTTTACTTTCTGTACTTTCTTTACTTTCTCTACTTGCTTTACTTTCTCTACTTACTTTACCTTCTCTACTTACTTTGGTTTCTTTCCTTTCTTTACTTTCTTTACTTTCTTTACGTTCTTTGCTTTCTTTGCTTTCTTTGCTTTCTTTGCTTTCTTTGCTTTCTTTGCTTTCTTTGCTTTCTTCACTTTCTTCACCTTCTTCACCTTCTTGACTTTCTTGACTTTCTTGACTTTCTTGACTTTCTTGACTTTCTTGACTTTCTTGACTTTCTTGACCTTCTTTACGTTCTTTACTTTCTTTACTTACTTTACTTACTTTACTTACTGTACTTTCTTTACTTACTTAACTTACTTAACTTACTTAACTTACTTAACTTACTTAACTTACTTAACCTACTTAACTTACTTAACTTACTTAACTTACTTAACTTACTTTACTTACTTTACTTTCTTTACTTACTTAACTTACTTAACTTACTTAACTTACTTAACTTACTTAACCTACTTAACTTACTTAACTTACTTAACTTACTTAACTTACTTTACTTACTTTACTTTCTTTACTTACTTAACTTACTTAACTTACTTAACTTACTTAACTTACTTAACCTACTTAACTTACTTAACTTACTTAACTTACTTAACTTACTTTACTTACTTTACTTTCTTTACTTACTTAACTTACTTAACTTACTTAACTTACTTAACTTACTTAACTTACTTATTTAACTTACTTACTTAACTTACTTAAGTTACTTAACTTACTTACTTTACTGACTTTACTTACTTACTTTGCTTACTTACTTTACTTACTTATTTTACTTACTTTACTTTACTTAACTTAACTGAACTGAACTTAACCTAACTAACTAACTAACTTACTTGCTTGCTTGCTTGCTTACTTACTTAATTACTTACTTACTTACTTACGTACTTTACGTACTTTACGTACGTACGTACGTACGTACGTACGTACGTGCACACACACACACACATCCATGCATGCATGCATGCATGCATGCATACCTACATACATACATACATACATACATACATACATACATACACACATACACACATACATACATACAAGAGGCCCCCCACTTCCCACAGGGGGGAGGGGAGAGATGAACCCCCCATTCCCACGGGGGGGGCGGGGAACCATGACCATGACGGGGGGGGGTGGGGTTGCAGGTTTGTACCATATATGTGTGTATATATATGTATATATATATATATATGTATATATGTATATATATATATATATATGTATATGTATATGTGTATGTATATGTATATGTGTATGTATTGATATATATATATATACACAAATATATATATATGTATGTATATATAATATAATATAATATAATATAATATAATATAATATAATATTTAATAATAATAATAATATATATATATAATATGTCTGTAAATAAATAAGTAAATATAAATATATATATATACATTATTTAGATGTATTACATGTAAATTATGCATGTGTATGAGACATGCAGTCTCAAATTCACAGCATCGCTGGATCCAGGAGAAGGCTGCCGATTTTGACCGTTTGGACCTTTGCGCGGCAGAATGAACATCATGAGTTTTTGCTGGAACAGACAACTCATGAATGTATATGTATATATATATATACATGTGATAAATAAATAAATATATAAACAAATATATATATATATATGTATATGGTATATAGTATAATTGTACAATGTAGCTGATTAGATTTTAATTCCGCTAGGTCGTTTCAATACTTTGGAGGGCAAAAACATCGATCCGCAGTGATTTTTCGCCTTTGATTTTTCCTTCGGCTTGAATTCTGGTGTGCCTGGAGGCCAGGGCCAGTCGGCACAGGCCGCTCTTCATCATAGCAGAGCTGCGTCAAAATTCAAAGAGGCCTGGGGATGAAAACAATTAATCGACCGGTGATGACGGTGATTGTGAAGGTGATGAAGGTGAGCCGATGAAGGTGAGGTGATGATGATGATGATGATAATGATAATGATAATGATTATGATGATAACGATAATGATAATGATAATGATAATGATAATGATGATAACGATAACGATAACGATAATGATAATGATAATGATAATCATAATGATAATGATGATAACGACAATGATAATGATAATGATAATGATCATGATAATGATAATGATGATGATAATGATAATGATGATAACGATAATGATAATGATAATGATAATGATAATGACTTTGTTGATGATTTTGATGATGTGGGTTGCAAATTCACCAAGTCATTCAAACTGAATATTTCTCTTGGCAGCTTCTCAGTAAGATGTGAATCATTTCAGCTTGCCTCGGACTCCGATGGACTTGGCTCAGCATAGCTACCCCAAAAGCAAGCGGGGGTTGGGCTAAACACAGATTCCCGGGTTCCTAGGTTCAGACTCACGTGTTTTTTTTCCTGATCTCCTGGGAACCTTCGCATTTTTTCCAGGCAGCAGAGATTTGCCCTGATGCAGACCGCGAAGAACTGGAGGGTCATGCCCAGGCGTTTCGCAGTGATTCAAGCGCCTTAAACCCCTGTAGCATTGACACAGCATACGCACGTGCACCATAGACCCGTAGATTTCCTTGGCACTTGAAAGTGAAAGTTAAGTTATCAAAGTTATCAAGGAGGTTTAAGACCTTTAAGGACCAACACGTCGATGACCCCCACGCTGAGGATTCTTGAATCATCCTTTTTTTGGGGATAAAAGAACGAGTCCCCAGCCTCCCGAGGACATCACTGCGAGGGCAGTGTACCTCGAAAGTTTGGGTGGGATGCCAGCAGCCCAGCAACAGCAGAGAAGAAGCGCACAACAGGGTGAAAGCTTACTGCTTGCTGCGCCAATACTGAGCTTTCACATGCTTTCACAACATTTTAATACATTTCACATCAAGAGGGACATCTCCTGTTGCTGCCTAGACATCGATGCCAATTTATACATCATGGTATTTTGTGTGCAGACTTTGCAACCGAAGCAACCGCATGATTGGCATTGCGAGAGAAACCGGTACCTCAGGCCTCCGTCAATGCCACTGGAGGATCATATCGGAGAACTTTCGTTGCGCTGGCATGTTGCAGATCGAACTCCAACAGTCCAAGTATTGAGCACTGGCTAAGCTTCATATTGGCCGAAGAGAGCAAATGGGACATGTCAGGATCAGCTTGGATCTTTCGGTCATGATCTCAGGGACTTCGGAGGGGTCAATGAGCCCACAAGTGCCATGCAGGGCAGGACATCAGGATTGATGAAGTAGGGGGACCTCAATCTCAGGGGTCGCACCATCTTTCATCAGCTAAAATTCGGTTGAAGGTGGAGCGTGTTGGAGGATCTTCCTACTCAGGAAATGATTCTTTGTCACATCTTGGTACAGTTGTTAAAACATGTTGGCGCCCCTGAGTTCCCCTACACACCATTCCTGGCAACAAGCATGCACGTTCACATTTGATATCATCTGATGGTTAAAACATGTGAAAACCAACTTTCTGATCGGAGGTGGCTCAACAGCCACAAGATGAGCAAGTGCCGGAGCTCCTGGCACGCTCAGGTGCGACAAGATCTCCATGGAGACCACTGGAAATTCACTGGAAATCAACGAAATTAGTGAACCCCAAAAGGATCCCAAAGGTGAAAGTGGTGAAAGTATAGACAACAAACAATTATCATCAAATATTTTTACAACCTATGGTAACGATAGTTTTATATAATCATATATAATCATTATCATCAATAATGATAACTGATTGTAACTTATGGTGCTTGTAATTGATGATAACAATTGCTGGTTGTGGATGTATTTGGAGCTACTGGGAAAAAAATCGCAGCCCGCACTAGGAGTGACCGGTGCATCGGCGGAACTCTGCGACAGTGGGCTGCAACTTGTGCAAGCCCTGAAGAGCCAGGCTGGATGTGGCAGTGGATTTAGGATATCTAGGGACTTTTAGGGGTGCCTATTTTTAGAGAAACCAACATCTCCAGTCTCGTCCATGGTGAGGGGGTTGTATCCATATGGGATTGGACCCTTGGGGCCTGTTTCAGACCATCTGAACCAGCAAGGTTTACCAATGGAATTCCAACTTGAAAAACAACATCTGATTCCAGGGTCAAAGTGATGGACACCCGAGAATTGGGACCCAGGACCGCACAAGGCGGTGGCGGAAGTTTCAAAGATAGGAAACCCGACAGTGAATCTGTCCAGGGACCTCCGCCATGCGACAGGAAGAGATGCAAACCTTCATCCTACGCATATTGGCTTCTACCTGGCGGAAGGCCCCGGGGAACACGGGCCAGAGACAACAATAAACATGCGCTAAAAAGAGACACCCTTTTTTCCTCAGATCATTCCACTAATACACTATGAAAGGGGGCTCTGGATTTAATACGATTTATGATTCATTGGATTTATTGGATAATCATTGGATAGTCATGGATCATGGGTTATTGTGACCTCGTTTGCAGCTGGTGATTATAGTGACATGGTGGTTCAACACTCAGTCCAGGTGAAGGATGATGAAGCTTCGGCCCCGGAGTTCGTCGGGTTCTTGGTGATACAACTTGTGTTTGCCAAGGCTTCATCCAATTGGTTAAAAAAGATCCATCCATCTGAGTAGTTAATCAACGTGGTTGATCGAAAACAACGCTAGAAATGGCCCCAAAAGATGTGCTGCGAGGCCAAATTTGCAAAGGACTTCGGTGCAGGAGCTTGAAGGGCTGGTGGGCAACTTGAGGACACGGTGAAATAGATTAGACAAAGTGATAACACCATGGTGTTGGGGGCTGTCTTCGGACCAAACCATTTAAACAAACATCAAACAACTTTATTTGCATTGAACACAGATTGAAGATTTGGGTGAAGATCCCGGGTTGCACAGTGCTCACATGGAAATCATTGGGAACCCATGAGCTTGCAATATCTTGCAAGACAGAGGAGACGACAGCTTCCAGAAGCTCCGGGAGCGGCTTAGGACTGGCCACGAGTTCTTGTGTTTCAATGGAGTGCAAATTGGAAAGACCTGGATCTTCTCGATCTTGGCCTGGTGTCAAACATTTGAACAGTTGAATATCAGCAAACAACTTTTGTCACGTGTGCTAAGATCTTCATCTATTTTATGACTTCTGAGTCCAAAGACTTCTACTTGCACCAGTTTTATATGTTTTATTCATTTTTCCGTGGATCAAGACCTAGGTTCGTTCCGTTGTTCGCATGGAGGGTTGCGGATCCATGGCTGATGTGTCCATCCTCCCTACGGGGAGCCGCTTGGACCAGCGCACTGGGCAGCCTCGAGGATGTGCGCCGCGCCTCGGCGCGGCCGCACATCGCGGTGCTGGGATCACTGCAGTGCCGCTGCGAGCGCGCGGGCCGGTGGACAGCGGTGCTGAGGATCTTGGATCTCATGCAAGGTGGGGTAAAAACCGCCTGTTCAACGATTTCAACGGCGATATGATAGAAGAACATATTCACGCCGGCTAGTGTAGTATGGCTATGCGCTTTTGGTTTGCAATTATACTTCAAGAATCTTCAAGATACTAAGATTCAAGATATTCCCCTTATTCTTCTTACTCGGATCGTCCAGTCTGACCGTAAAACCTTTACAAATACCACGAAATTGGCAATTCCAGTCCGAAGTCAAATTCACAGATTTTACAGGCAAATTGACAGTTCAAGATCTACTCTGTGCACATGCATCACATGCTCCAACTTCCGCTTGAAATAGCTCCGGGCAACCCCAAATTTTGCAACGTCGAATATCTTCTATCTTGTTGTCTCAACGCAATTAAAGTATAGTGGTAATTGTCCCCTAGTCTTGGTGCTTTACATTTATTCTCCCTAAATTTTCTCGGACACATTCCATCGCTGTCATCAAATCCCTTCAACTCCCAGGCATGTTCGGGCTGCGTGCCGACATCACCGCCTTGGGCAGCTGCCTCAGTGCGTGCCGTTGGACGATGGCTTTGCAACTGCTGGGAACGGCAGGTCACTGGAACATCCAGCTGAGTGGCATCGCAGTCAACGCGGCGGTGTCCGCCTGCAGCCGGGGGCACCAGTGGCTGGTGGCCCTGGGATCCCTGGGATCCCTGGCAGGTGTGGTAGATGTGGATGGGCTGACCCAAATCAATTCGGTGGCCAAGGCGTGTGAGCATGGGCTACACTGGGATCGAGTCTTGTCTCTGATGGCAGGAATGGGATGCAAAATGTGCCAGCCAGATGTCTTCAGCTGTTCCACTGGGGTCAGTGCCTGCAGCAGAACGGAGCATTGGGAGGAATCCATGGATCTCTGGAGGGAACTGCAACGCAGATGGGTGCAGCCCAATGAAGTTGCGTATGGAGCAGCTTGTGCTGCAAGCCGCCTGGGGTCCTCCGAAGCTGCCCTGAAGCTTCTGGCGGAGATGGAGCAGAGACGCTTGGTGAAAAATCTCATCATTTGCAACATCCAATTGTCGTCCTATGCAGATGGATCCAATTGGCAAGAAGCCTTATCCCTTCTGGATCAGATGTTGAAGGTCGGCCCTGCACCCAACTTGATCAGTCTCAGGCAGGTGGCTGCGGCAGCCGCCGCTGCTTGTTGTCTCCAAAGTCGAGGATTGTTCAATCGCCTGCAGAGATTGATAGATGAAGTCCTTCCTTCCCTCAGAACTCCAGCTGAAAGATCTGAAAGATCTGAAAGTCGAAAAACTTTCTCCTCCCTGGTGTTGGTGAACTCAGCCATCGAGGCTTTAGAACTGCTGGAATCTCATGATTCGCTCGGAGAAGGAAGTGTGATGGCCCTCCAGGACCAAATGCGGCCAGTTTTGACAAGATTGCAAGGACTGCAGGGGATTTTGCCAGCGATGAGGTCTAAAACTGGAGAGGCAGATTTGGAGTCGCTTCGCTTGGAGAGCTTCTGGGCTCTGCTCGAACATGCTGAAACTTTCGTAAATTCGTAATAATTACGAACGCGAAGTGCTAATTTATTGACTTTATATGACTTTATTGTCTTTTATCCAACTTGATTGTTCCTTCCTGTAGAACAAATGCCATGATCACTCAAGGTTTTGTGAATCAGACGTCGGGGAGTTTTTTTGTTGCGGGGCAGCTTGTAGGAAGCTTCTGTCCTGCTTTTTTTGGGGTATCCGGTATCCCCTTAACTTGATTCATTGATGCTCAAGCTCAATATTGATGAATTAATGGACCTGAAAGAGATTTGTCATGATTTCTCAAGCAGTATCCGTGGCAATGATTTTAGTTTTTTAAAGAATAGTTTTCAAGTTTCAAGTGATTTCCATTTTGTGCAAACCTGTCAGGTTTCTTCAACCTTGGCACCTCCAAACTTCTGCACTCCTCCCTAGTGACCTTGCGCCTGGCTCGGTTGGGGCTGCCCTGGCTCTGCGTGGCCAGGAGCTGTGCTCGGGAGGTGCACGGTGAATCCACCGTGTCATGGGAGCCAGAGGCTCAAGTGGTGCTGGCGTGGCGTGCTGCACAACTGCTGGTGGAGGTGAGGATTTGGATTTGGAACAGGGGTAGCAGATGGGTAGCAGATGATTTTTGAGGTTATCACGAAAGCTAGCGGTAGCTGAGTTGGGACCGATTTTGAGCCGCGAAAAGATAAAATCTTTAGCCCTGAAAAGTTTTTTTAAGCCACGTAAATAAGTTTAGCCACGAACAATCAACATCTTAGCCTTGAAAATCAATTTAATTTACATATTCATATTCCTTGAAAACAAAACTTTTTCTGTTGTAATTCATTATTTTTTTCAAGCAAGAAAAAGGAAGCCAATTTTAAGATGTACCGAAATAATTGGAAGGGCTTTGATTCCTCGGAACCATTTGATGATTTCATGGTACGATTTGGTGGTTTCTTGGTACCGAGAAATTGTATGTAATATACCGAGATGATGTCTCGGCACAATTAGATGCTTTCTCGATACAAAAGATATCGTATCTCGGTTCAATTTGATGGTTTTTCATTGCTTTTTAATGATTACTCAGTACAATTGTACCATAAAACCAAATTGTACCATAGAACCGTACCGAGAAATCATGATATGTATAGAAAAAACATCAAATTGTACCGAGAAAGCATCAAATTGTACCGAGAAATCATCAAATTGTTTCGAGAAATCATAAAATTGTATATACCCATATAAAAAGATGTAAATAGAGAAAAATAGTCAAAAATAAAAAACATATAAACAATCTAAAAATAGGGAAAAATAGTCAAAGTAAAAAAGTATAAAAAAGATAAAAATAGGGATAAAAACTAATCAAAATAATAAAACAACATACATAAATAAATAAATAATACAAAATAGATCCATTACGCCACAGTACGTGGTTAACACTCTTACGCAGCTAAGTTTGTTTTCGTGGCTAATTTAAAAGATGTGGCTAAAAGATCCTGGAATAATTACGTGGCTAAGAAAGCCTGCCCAGCGGAGTTACTCTTGCTTCAGCAAGGGGAGGGGCAGGTCTGAGTCCAACACAATTATTTTTCACTCCTCCGCCAAGCTCCCGGGGCATTTTGAAGCAGTC
Source organism: Cladocopium goreaui (assembly GCA_947184155.2). Classification (NCBI taxonomy): domain Eukaryota; class Dinophyceae; order Suessiales; family Symbiodiniaceae; genus Cladocopium; species Cladocopium goreaui. The sequence goes on from CAMXCT020002094.1 coordinate 86,719, forward strand.
TCGGAAGCAGATGGTCACGGGCTCAAATCCTGCCAGGGCCGTCCCTCTGAAACTCTTTAGCTCAGGATTTGTTGAGTTTATGTGCTGTCCAGTTGATGCCAGCCGAAACGTGCCGCAGCTGCTCAGCAACAAAAACAAGGTGGTGAAAAAAGAGATCTGGACAGGCATCCTATCTCATGAGACCCAAACTTTATAGAGCCACCATCTTCTTTGGTTCCGATGCTTTGCGGCTTGCAACAGAAGATTACATGTTGTTCGGATGGAACTCTTGCGCAAGATGCCTCACCAGAACCTTGGGCTCGATAGAGTTCTTTCTGACTCAGGTCAACACTGCGCAGATTTGAGCCCCATAAAGAATTACAATTTTGGATGGGGCCCAAACTTTATAGAGTCGCCATCTTCGTTGGTTCAGGTGTTTTGCAGCTCGCAACGGAAGATTACATGTTGTTCGGATGGAACGCTTGCGCAAGATGCCTCACCAGAACATTAGGCTCGATAGAGTTCTTTCTGACTCAGGTCAACACTGTGTAGATTTGAGCCCCATCAAAAATTATAACTTGGATGCGGCATGATGCGGCCCAAACTTTATAGAGTCACCATCTTCTTTGGTTGAGAATGTTCACATCTTTTACGACTTACGACGGAAGATTACATGTTGTTCGGATGGAACTCTTGCGCAAGATGCCTCACCAGAACCTTAGGCCTGATAGAGTTCTTTCTGACTAAGGTCAACGCTGTTTGGTTTGAGCCCCATCAAAAATTGCAAGTTTGGATAGGGCCCAAACTTTAAAGAGTCACCTTCTTCGTTGGTTCAGATGTTTCACGACTTGCAACGGAAGATTGCATGTTGTTCGGATGGAACGCTTGCGCAAGATGCCTCACCAGAACATTAGGCTCGATAGAGTTCTTTCTGACTCAGGTCAACACTGTGTAGATTTGAGCCCCATCAAAATTATAACTTGGATGGGGCCCAAACTTTGTCGCGTACCAATTTTCTTTGGTTGAGATTTTCCAAGCTCGCCAGAGCCTCTAACAATTTGGCAGTGGGCCCAAGAGAGTTCTTTGTGATTCGGATCAAGATTTGAGGATTCCAACCCATCAACAATTACACTTCTGGAACAGGCCCCAACTTTTTTCAGTAACTATGTTCTTTGCTTCACATGTTCTACGGTTGAAAGCTGGACATTACACAATTCTTTGCAGCCATCTTGACTCCTGCTCTGTGGATGCGTAGCGTCTGCACTTCCTTGCATGTTTCCAAGTTCCGCTCACCTATTTCCACATTCAGATGACCTTTACCTTTCGTTCGCCCCCCCCACCCCTGGGGCCTCAAGTCTTATGTTGTTTTTAGTTGCTATAAATGTCAAAGTCCACTGCTCACAATTCTTTGAACCGTTAGTTGATCTTTACAACTTGTACAACACACATTCTACTAGACCCCAAACCCAAGCATTGCCTGGCGTTGCCAGAGGTGACTGATGGAACTGAGTTCGCGCTTCAACGGGGAAACTCCGTGCTGCTCTATGGCAGCTGCCATGGCCAGTGGCTGATGCCCATCCTGGTGGAGCATGATCGTTCCAAGCACGCTGAACGCAGGATTTTGGTGGCGCTGATCGCAGAAGTGGTCAAGTTGAACGATGTCCATGCCCTGGGCGGACAACTTTCCACAGATTTGTAGAGGTGTAAAGCAAGGAGTCAGCAAACGGGAAGTTTCAGCAGCTGGACTTGATTCTGCGGGATTCCTCATTTGTTTTGCCTAATTTTGCGGTGAAGCGACGAAGTGCAGACTTGTAGTTCTGCTCTCCTGGAAGTGAAAGACGCCTCTGTGCTGGCTTTGCTGAATTGAAAGTCCTTTGTCCATGTCAACTGGAGGTAGAGCTGGGTCAGAATGTCAGTTTGACGTGCCATGGACCCAAATGCCAGGAATCGTTCGGTCTGAAGTATTGTGAAGTGGCAATGGAGAAGCCAGAGCCAGAGCCAGAGCTGGCACGAGAAGCACAAGCGGGGCCAGAGGTGGTGTGTTTGTGTTTCCATCGCTCCTCAAGAACACGTTGGTTTGCGCAATCGATTTTGCATTTTGAACTCAAGTTACTGGCCTGCGTTGTCGACACCGGTAAGCTGATGCACTTATACCAGAAGACGAAAGGACTCACAGGCGTGTGCAACATCGTTGGACCGCAGTGGTTGCGGTGTTTTTTCCAGCTCAGTGAAGAAAAGAGTTGCGCGGTGTTGCGCGGTTCTTTTTTATCGATCCCATTTGCATCATGGATGCATTGGATACACATTTCATTATTTTCATTACCATTTGCGAAGCAGTGGGAAAATCCGATAGGACAGGACAGCGAACTCCAGTGACCTGAATTGGCAAAACCCTTGCGACTCCTGCATTGGGAGAAAGCGGAATACTTTGCGCGGCATGTCACGGCATGTCACGGTAGCTTGTTGGCGTCACTTGTGGCTGAAAACTGAATTCCTTGGCATAGCCTTAGATCGTTGCGTTCACATGGCTACTTCCAAACATGTGCAGATCCCTGTGCCATTGCAGAAAGTGATGACAGTGCTACGACGGCTGGGCATCACAACATCATGAACCACCTTGCTACATCTTGCTAGTTGCATTCTGAAACAAAGCAATCAAAATTGGACAACGGCTGGAGGACCTACACGAATGGTTGGCTGCAATGATACCCACCACAACGCTTACGCTATCTTGAGCTTGAACGCAGACCCGCAACAGCATGGAAATCTTTGGTAATGTGCTCCTCTGATCTTATCACGGTTTCGCTTCAGCTGCGAGATGAATGTTGGATTGAGCAGATTTGGACGGGCTACTGGTGCAAATTATTTCTTAGCAGCCCACCTGCTCTCTTCTCCTGATGGAAAACAGGTGCTTATTTTGTGCATTCTTCAAACTGCAGATGCTGCCATTCCATGATCCAATGTTTTGGGGTCCCAATTCCGACCCATGCCAACAAGGCACTGGCCGGAATCCAAAGGGTGCACTTGATGTCGTTTGGGTCTAATCAAATCCCTATACCTCAAACAATTATGGCCGGAAAGTGGACCATACTACTGTATTGACAATGACCATTTTGAGGCCAAATCATGGCACCTGAAACCTTGTCCCAATATCTCGGAGTGATTCTAAATTCAGCATAGACACCATACCTGGTGGATCCTGGTGGAAAGATTGCCCAACTTTGAGTACCCAGTGCATCTCAGAGTACCGCTGGACCATTACCCCTTTTCAACTTGGGAGCTTTGAAGGAAAGCCTCTTGGATCGAGCTGAACCTAGGCCTACAGCTCAGTTGACTGCAGACCCAAATCGTATTTCACTGCATCTTTATGCCATGACAAGCACGCTAAAGACAAATATATATAATATAATATATATATATATACTATATATATATAGAACAATATATATATATACAGATAAATATAAATATACACAGAATGTCAGGAATCAGAGATACCATCATAGGTCCCACACGTAGTGTATTGTATATGATTTTAAGACAATATACTTGTATTCTGGAGTACCTCTCTTCCTTTCCTCTTTCTTTCCTTTTCCTTTCCTCTTCCTATCTCTTTCCTTTTCCTCTCATATTCCTCCCTTTCTTTTCCTTTCCTTTTCTCTCTTACTTTTCCTGTCTTCCTTTTTCTTTCCTTTTCCTGTCTAGCCACGTTCTCCACAAGACGCAAGGACGACCTCTTTCCTCATATTTTTCATTAGCCACAAGACACAAGAAGACACTTCATCGTACGATGTGAACTATTACAAATTATGTACCCCCGCACCTCAACACGACTTTTGAATCTCTTGCACAGTCCCGGGTCAAGTCATTTCGGACCAGCCACTTTTTTTCAGATACTATATAAGTTCATCCAAGTTTCGCTAAATTGATCTAAGTAAGTAAGAGTGTCGGTATATTTATATATGTGTACATTTCACTTGTCATATCAGTGCAGAAGGTGCTGGTGAGGACCGCATGAAGATTGGTGTGGCCATGGAGAAGGAGGTGCAGCCGCTGCAGCGGATGGCGACTGAACATGGGGTGACCGGTTTTGGCCGCAAAAAGTGGTAATCTAACCGCGACAAATTGGGAATGGATGGTGATTTAACAATATCTAACATTTTTTTCAATGAAAAACCACGGAGTTGCGGCAGTTTGAAAAGGGGTAACACCGGGAAATGGCTATAAAGAACGCGGGAAAATGATTTTTAACTGTTGGATTTAAGAGCACCATATTAAAATAAACATAAATCATGATCAATTGGATGTACAAGAACTGAGGCCCAAACGAGTAGACAGATGAAGAAGCCCTACAATGATTCAATGGCTGGTGATGCCCAAAATGGGGATGGAGAAATTATGAGAATTTTATGGTAGTTACTGGTAGTTCATAGTGGTCAACACTTCCAATGTGTTTCCATGTTGAAACAAGCTGCAACTGATCTGTGGAAAATGGGCAGGCACGAGAGCTGGAGGCTGCGGGACAGGCTGAGGAGGCACGAAAAAAAAGGGACGTGTGAGATCACCTGGGTACCCTGACGTGACTAGCAGAGGACCCTATCAGCCCTATCCTCTACACAGTAAAATCGACCATAAAATCTGCATCAAGGTGGTAAATTTTCCATCTTGGACTCTTGGACTTTCTGGATCTTTTCAGCTGGAGTTCGCAAGATATATATATAATATAATTACTATAGCAAGATTTACCTCCAGGATTTTGCAACTTCGAGGACTTGGGATTGCGCATCAGAAACTGCGACAGGCCTTGGAAGGTTTTCATAGAGCAATCGCAGTGCAGAAACTCGTGTGCGCCAGTGGATGCACCAGTTGCAGATGTCCTGGGCATCAGCAGTTGATAAACATCACATTAAGATGTCCAGAGAAAGTGATGATGTCCTGGAAATCATCTTGCAGTTGCAGGTTTGTTTTCTAAATAAGATAAATCATCGCAGGTTTCTTTGATTCTGCAGCACATATTTTTTTCAGGAACTTGAATAGGTGTGAAAAAAACCTTCCGGCGCAGGCCACGGGTTTCAGGTACAACTTCGATGATCGCTGCAAGAACAATGCGCAGATCAAGGTAGGGAGCGCAGCGACATGTCAGAGAGGTGGCCACAGGTTGCCCCATCTGGCGGCAGATGTTTCTTCGCAGACACAGGAGATGGTTGGAAAGCGCATTGTGGGTGGCTCAAACAGGGAGGGTGGAATCAATGGTCCAGAAATGCGATGTTACCACCCAAGTGTGGAGAAAACCGCATGCCATCTGGAAAGGTTTTTGCCAAGTAGCATAATACTGTATGTTTCAACATGTTGCAACGACCGTAGCGACCGTCAACTCTGGCAAACTGCCATGACAGCCGGTGCCCCAAGGCTGAGTTGGAGGGTGATGTGAAGCGTTTGTCACCCCCTGAGGAACAGGCCATGATGCCAGTTGTGGTGTGGCATGGTTAACTGCACACCTGGTAGCAGTTACAAGTCTTCAGCCGTTTAAACCATGGAATGTATTGGAATGTGGGTTTGTTTGAAAAGAGAGTACCCCAAAATCCTCTGGTTAATCATCAAGTGTCCCTGTAGTAAATTTGCCAATTTGGGGTACAACACAATTTTCGGCACGTTGACACTGCCAGGCCACGCCCATCGATGACCTTGAGGCCAGCCTGGTGTTTAGAAGACATGGTTGCAGATTCGACCACTGTCCGTGTTTGCGATGAGCAATAGTCAAAGATGTCAAAGAAAGTTTCGTGGAGAAACTCCGAGTTACGGACGAAGTGAATTAGCAGCTGCCCCAGAACTCTTAAGTCGAGCTGGCTGTTTGCAGTAAGGAAGTCTTAAATCCAGTGGGCTGAGCAGAGTAGAGTGGAGAAGAGAAGAGTAGAGCAGAGCACAGCAGAGCAGAGCTCAGCAATGCAGGCGAGACTTCGGAAACTCCGAGAATGAGTCATTGGAGCTCCCAGCGAGGCTGAAGATCCAAGGGGGGCGCAGTTGTTGTGATTTTGATGGGTGTAACCATGGTAATAATCTTCAGAATTTGTCATAAATAAATGGGCTAACGCCCCGGTGCCGCCGACCCCCTTTAAGGGTGGAGGGGGGGAAGCGCATGTATATTTTAATGTTGGTAAAACAATGATAATAAACCACCCATGACTGGGAATGGTCACAATACCACCTATAAAGATGGTAATGACTGGGGGATTCACCATTTCGTTGATGCTTCAAGGGACAGCCATTATGTGCCCAAGAAATAAAGGTTTTGGATGGTTTTGGTGTTTGAAACCCATCTCTTTGCACAAAAAATGCATATATAAATGTATGCTATCACATATTGGTACACGATGTATGCTATCACATATTGGGTTTGAGGGCGGGCAAACGGCAGGCTTGAACGCCCTTAAAAACAGATGGCTGGGGCGTGTAGCTGCGAGAGTTGCCGTGGAAAGGCCTGCGGGAGGGTTGGAGGGTTAGAGGGCGGGCAAACGGCAGCCTAGAACGCTCTTAAAAATAGATGCCTGCGGCGTGTAGCTGCGAGAGTTGCCGTGGAAAGGCCTGCGGGAGGGTTTGGAGGGTTTGAGGGCGAGCAAACGGCAGGCTTGAACGCCCTTAAAAACAGATGGCTGGGGCGTGGCTGCGAGAGTTGCCGCGAAAAGGCCTGCGGGAGGGTTTGGAGGGTTTGGAGGGCTTGAGGGCGGGCAAACGGCAGGCTTGAACGCCCTTACAAACAGATGGCTGGGGCGTGTGGCTGTGAGAGTTGCCGTGGAAAGGCTTGCGGGAGGGTTTTGAGCCATCAAAATACGGGTGGGTTAGATTAGACTCATTGGATATGAAGAGATATTCAGATCCCCATCCCAATCATCCCAAATCCCTTGTGGTTGCAACATGTTACAACCCAATGATCGCCCCTGCCAACAACTGCAGGCTTTGTGCCAGCGGAATCAGAGGCCGCGGGCTTTCCACCATGACCATCGAGGACTGGCCCAAACAGAATTGGTCCCGCAGCAATGTTAGATTGTTAGTTAGTTTACCAGAGGGTAACATTGGTTGACCGGAACCCCCACGTTAATATCCCGTAATTCATCATTTTGACACAGCTGAGATTTTGGCATGCTGCTAGGATGATTCTCCAACCGGTCAAGTGAGCAGCATTTCAGGGCCCGGCCGTGGTTGCACCTTCATCATTTGAGATGAAAAAAATCATGAGTCCGTCATTTCAAGTTTAGGGACATGTTGGAACATGTTGGTATGGTTGTGCTGCACACAGCTGCCATGCCCGGATCATCTCACTTTTCATTGGCTCGCAGGACATTTTTTCGGAAGGGAACCAGAACCATAGAAATCATGTCACATGTCACATCCATCCCGTTGCACAGCCAGCTCTGAGGCTTCGGATTGTGATGCAGTTCTGACTTCCCCTTCTTTTATGTTCAAAACCAGCCATGGGCACAGCTGCGGGCACCTGTCACTGCGGCCGTGAGGTTGAGACAACATGCTCTGAACGTATTGATGCGCAAACGTTGTATATTGATCATCAGATCAGATCCACCTACACGGAATGCGCCTGTTTTGACGTCGAACGTGGCGCCTATATCGACGGAACCTTCGAAATACCTACCATTCCAGTAGTATCCCTCTTACACCAGGCGGGTGGAGAGGGTGGTTTCCCCCGCTGAAACTGCGATTTGTGGGTATCTGCAAACCCCTGTGAATAGCAAGTCTGAAGAAACGCATGGGTACCATGTCGTGAAGCCATGACGAAATAAACGGCATTGTGTTTTTCTCAGCCGCTGCCTCCATGTTTGCCAGCATTTTTGTAGGATTGCAACCGCAGGGGCCGCAGATTTTGGTTCACTCTTGTAAATCATGCCATTTTTGGGTACCGGTATCTCTTTTTGACCCATATCCATATGTTTATCAAACCCCCAAGATAGGTCTGAGAACTGGACTTTGTC
>CAMXCT020002094.1:94779-115580 GCA_947184155.2 Cladocopium goreaui
ATCAACCGACTCATAGTGGAAACTCCATATGATAAGTCAGGGCGTGACTTTGTTGATAACCACAGCAGACCACCTGCCAAGGCTTGAGCTTCTTTCAAAACTCCAGCATCCACTGATTCCACCGTCTCAAAGTCGGCCTCACTCAGCTTGAACATGGGAAATTCTGATCCACCTCCAACATTCCACCTTTCCAGAAGCTCTTTTTCATAGCCGCTTTGAGAAAGATGCAAACCATTTTTGTCCTTGTCCATAGTGATCTCAATGCCGCAGAATTTCAGAGCTTTCGTTTCTGTGGCCCACTCCGCTGTAGCACAAGACCAAGTTGCCTCCACCGCTAGCAGCGCTTTGTTGAGAACCGGCTCCTCCCCACAGAAGAGTAAATCATCCACATACACGCAAAGCAGCCCACACCATCGACGTTGATCCGGGCCCACCTCAATCAAACGCCACAGATTGTCATCTTGCATCTTTTCAAAGTGGCCTTTAACCTCCACACCTTCGTCGTTGATGCGCTTCCAAGACAACTGAGGCAAGGTCGTGTCTCGGCAAATTCCCCAATCTTTGGGGCTCGTTGTCAATCCGTACAAGGCCATCTCCACAAGCCACACATCATTGTCCTTGGCGAGGTTCAACTTGCGAAACACTGCAGGGATTGTCATTGCCACCAGCTTTGTCTCATCTCTTCGCTTCGCGTTCAAGAAAGCTGTTCTGATGTCAGTGCCCATAACTCGCCAGTTGAACATTGCAGCCGTCTTCAGCGCAGCACGTACTTGAGTTCCATCCGTACCACCTGCATACACATCTTGCTCCGAGGACGGTGCATAGTTTCCACAGATGACTGCTCGACTGCGATAGGCACCTGTTTGAGCTTTGCGCGTATGGACCATCTTGCCCGGCAACAGCTCTATCTCAACTCCAGCTTGGGCTGCCTTTTGCCGCAATTGTTGCTGCGACATCTGAACCACAGCCTTCTTTTGATGAACCAACTGATCATACTCAGCCCTGATTGATGGTTCCCAATCGGACAGTGAATCCCAAACTTCTTTGTTGCTCACCGTTTTGGTCACCAAAAATTGTTTTTCCAGGGCCTTTGTCTCTTTGTCCACCGTATCTCGTTCAAGCTGATGAAGTTCTTCCTCCACCGCCACCTTCTTTATCAGAGCTTCCGACAAAACTGGCAAACACCATGCCTGTTCGATCGTTGTGGCATCGACCATGCCCAGCTCTTCCTGCACCAGCTCTGACAGATTGCCATGCATTTGCCTTAGGAAACCTTCTCGGCCTCTCGATGGGGCTGCTGGGCTTGAGCCACCGCACCAGCTATTAGGCGCCCCCTCCACATCCCCACCGCTCGATCCATCCTCCTCCAGAGAACCCGATGTTTCAGAGACCGATGGTTGTGTTGATGGCCTGGTTTCCAATGTCCAGCTGTCACTGTCAGCATTGCTGGCTTGTGAGGAAGATCCAAGGTTTTTAAAAACATGGTATAGTTGAGATGAAAAATCCAAATTGAATTGATGTGTACTTGGTTGAAAATCTCCACCACATGTCTCCCCCTCAATGGAACCCATTGACAAAGTATGCAACATTGCAGGGGCTGTTTTTGTCCTGAGCCTTCTTGGAGGGATCATGCCAAAGCCTGCTGGTCGAGATTGTTCATCACGCTCGGGCAAGTAGATCTCCTGAGAGTTTGGTCGCGGAGCCACTGCTGCATCTTCATGTTGGCCTTCTTGTGGTGGAACTTGATCAGCTTCAGCTATGGCCTGGAAGTTGGGGATGATGACATGGTCCGTGAAAAAGTATCGGCCTGTTTCGATGGCTTGCACAAAGTGGTTTGTGGTACTCAAAGTGCTGCAAGCATCAGGGCCCAAGACGACTACTGGTTCACGGATGTCCCGCCACTGTTCGTAGCGATGATGCCACCACTTCCGCAACGCAAAGGCTTGAGCTCCAAACTGTAGAAGATCTCCAACAGGATAGCCAAGTGCCCGCAATTGAGATCGCAACTTTCGTTCTCCCACATGCTTCGCAGCTAACGGCCACCAGTTGACATTGTGACCTCCCGCGGACAAGACCGTCCGTGTGGCCCGCTTGATTTGCCCCAGAGCGCATTCACATCTTCCATTGGCTTTGTAGTTGTCCCCACTGGTCTTTGTAACCACGATGTCCCTGGCTTGCGCCCATCTTCGAACAGCCAGGGATGTAAATTCTCTGGCCCTGTCAGAATGAAGTCTCATGACAGGCAAGCCCAGTTGACGAAGTCTGCTGTAGATTCGAGCCACTGCAGGAAGTATGTGTTGAACTGTGCGGCTTTCTACCACTTCTACCATCGTGACATTTCGCACTGCCACATTTTGAGAATCCTCCACCAACTTCTGCCAGGCATCCAGACACCCATTTGTTGACTCCTCCGCAACTCTGCCACCATCCTCTCCCTCCCCCCAAAACTCAGCCTCTTCTTGTTCTTGGAGGAGATCTTCTTGCAGCTGATCATCACCAAGCTCTTCCTCCCCCGTAAGTTCACCAGGATCTGGAAGTGGTTGATCTTGAGATTCTTGTTGATCAGCTTCGATGAGAGGGTGGCCCTTTCTCGTGACGGGGAAAGTGTAGACCCCAACCAAAAGGTACTTGCACATCTTGCGCTCTTGGTTGATGCCTGGAGACATTCTTCCACTCAGGTCTACAGATAAGGTGTATGCCTCTGGGTGGACAACCCTTTTGTGTGGTTTCCCACGGGCTTGAGCCCTCACACAGTGCTGGCAATCGCGGCGTGCTGGCATGTGATCATTCATGTAGTGCGCCTTCCACGCCTCTAATGCCGTTGCACTCAGTGGTTTGAGTTGTAGAGTTTGTTCCTCAGGTTGCACGGAATCAGGTTCTTGTCGTACTTGAGAAGGTTGAACTTCCACTTGCTGTTGATGATGTTTTCTGAGTCTTTGTTGCAAAGCCGCAAAAATTGCTGCCTTCAAGCCAGGGGACCATTCGGCCCAGGACTTGGAGTCTGCACATCTTTGAGACATAGACATTGCCTTTTGATCATCATCGCCAGCCTCAAAAGTGGTGTCGCACCTGATCTCGTCCAACTCCACCAACTCATCACCCACCAACGCCAATGTAGTTGGTTTGCGGCGCTTGTGGCCAGTTCGGCCCTGATCCAAGTGTATGAGCTTGGCCCCAAATCGTTCTTGGAACTGCTGCCATTCTGGTGTCCTCCAAACGCTCATGAATTGCTTTTCTGCCACTTCTCGCGGACTTCTATAGCGTGCAGGGTCTTCAGGCTGTTCCAAAGTCAGTCCCGTTTCCAGTGCTTTTGGGCTTCGAACGTCCTCAGCGATGGCATAGAAGAACAGCATGCGCAGGAAAAGCAAAGCATCATTGGTCACCAGAGTTTGTTTTTCTGCTGAAATTCCAGGAGCACCATAGGGATCAGCCTCCGTCCGGACAATGCCAGGGCCACCATCATTTTGAAATCGCAGGGCACTAACCGTCCTGCAGGGTGGACCACCAAGCACTTCTCGCACTCTACCGGACGATGCTAACATCAGCAAGTACATGTAGACACCATCATCCAAAACATCAGCCTTGCAGTTGGAGAGGATGTCAATGCACAGAACTTCAGTATCACCAGTGCTGAGCTCCTTCTCCCAGAACTTCGTGTTGAGGCCTGAGTAGAAGTGCAGCACAATGTGTTTGGCTCTCCGAAGGCGCTTTCGTTTGGCACGATTCCAAGGAAGACCCCTTGGTTCACGACCCACATCAGCAATGTTGGGAATCAGTCGCATCGCATTGTCTTGGGGCAGTGAGGGCCATAGTTCCATCATCTTGAGATTCAGTGCCAACTCCACGTCCAACTTGTCAGTGAACAAGCTTGGGTCCTTGTGGATCATGTTCACCACAGTCCACCTCTGGATCAGCCTGAGATGAAAGACTTCCAGCTTGGCAATCAGCGCTTCTCCGTCAGCTTTGCTATCCATCGGACAGCCTTGATGTACACGTACTTCAATGCTCCCCCCTGCCGGTTCATGTAGGACACATGACGTTTGACCAGCCCATTCAAACTTGAAGCCCATGTCAGTGAGTCCTCCAAGAGGTAGAATCCAAGACTTATAATTCTCATCCGCAGGGTTCGAAAGCAAACACCGGGTCCCTTGTTTGAGACGGAGACTTTGAGTAACACCCTTAGCCAAAGACACTTCAGTAGGCTGTGCTGCCTTCCATTCTTCATCATTCATTGCCGGTCGCAAACTGTGTGTTGCACCTGAATCAAGTAGAACCCAACCACTGCTCTCATCATGACTGAGTTGCGACACTCGCATCACTTTGACCTGGGGCAGACGCCATGACTTCAGCAGCTGAGTGGCTTCTTGTAGAAGTACATCACTTGCACTTCCTCCCGTTGCCCCGCTCGTTTTTCCTTCTCCTTCACCATCATCCTGTTTGCTCCCACCTCCAGATTCTTCCGTCTTGACCACACTGGACATCTCATTGATCTTCTTTGGCCCTGTGGACGACTTGGCAGGACTTGTAGAAGACAACGTCGATGATGCATTCACATTCGCACCATCTCCCCCTGAACCGTTCGGTTCACTTGGTTTCGCAGGCTTGCCACCCGGACCCTTCACCGGGCAATCCACTTTTCTGTGGTCTTTGGCACCACAGTTCCAACACCTGTTGTTCTTGTCCTCGATGTTGTCCCAGGAGTGAACCCATTTGCAAGATTTGCCAGCTCTGCAGCCCGCATCTGAAGCAAAGTATCGGCATGGTTTGTTGACATTGGAGGTGCCCTTGCCCTTGATCTTGTCATCTTTGAAGGCAGGCTTTGCAGTGGCGCTTCCATCCAATTGTTTGACCTTGATGGGAGAGCTTGTCGTTGAAGATGATGCTTTAGATGATGCTCCAAACAGTGATAGTGTCTCAGCTTCGGCCAACAGACATTGCGAGAACTGCCACAAGTTGACGTGGTCTGGCTTCTCGTCCACCTGAAGTTGAGATCTGCTTTGTGGCAGTCTAAAAGAGGCTTGAGAATCCTCCTTGGCCAAAAACTGAATCACCGGTTCCAATGCCTTCATCAGGATGCATCCATCAGGCAAAATCGCCCCGATCTCCCTCGCTCTTCCATAGTGCCGGCGCCAACTTCTCAGCGCTGCAGTCCATTCCATTGCCGACTTGCAGGATGGCATCGTGGTCAGGTTTCTCAACAAGATGCCCTTTTCTGCTGGTCCACCTGGTTGATGGCGTACATACAGACGAAACAAAATCGCTGTTGAATTGAGATCTCGATCCACGACAAGCTCCTGTTGCTGATTGGCACTCACCGCTTTCAACATCAAGTGCACACCACGTTGTTCAGTGCGTGCATAGGTTGATGCATGTAATTCTTCGGGAAGACGTGGATGGATTTGAACTCGCTGAAGTGGTGTCGCTTCTTTCCATTCCTCACAGTAGCACTTCGCCTGAGTAGTTGTGAGAAACCACCACCTTGCAGCTTGATTGGAAAGGTCCTTCATAGTTGGCCCACATAGATGAAGCCAGTCTCCAAACTCCAATGGCGACGCTGATGCAGGTAGGTCGGGAAGTTCCGCTTTGGCCCCGCTCATTCCCCCACCACTAACGTCCGGCCATGCTCCATGCACAGAACCATAGCTCGATGCCCCTTGCCCACGCCCTTCTTGTGGAGGATGCCAAAGACGATCTCCATCATATTGAGACTTTTCCATGCTCGAAGCCCGATCGCCAGGACATACTCCAAAAGCACTGCTAAATGCCTGCGAAGCCCGAGCATCATGTGGAACTTGAGAAGCACCGCTGCCAGATCCATGCAAAGCCCGGCCATCATGCGGTACGTTAAAAGCACCGCTGCCAGATCCATGCAAAGCCCGACCGTCATGCGGTACGTTAAAAACACCGCTGCCAGATGCATGCAAAGCCCGACCGTCATGCGGTACGTTAAAAGCACCGCTGCCAGTCTCCTGCAAAGCCCGACCGTCATGCGGTACGTTAAAAGCACCGCTGCCAGATGCATGCAAAGCCCGACCGTCATGCGGTACGTTAAAAGCACCGCTGCCAGTCTCCTGCTGCCGTGGAAACGCCTGCAGTAGGGTTTGGAGGGTTTGCGGGCGGGCAAACGGCAGGCGTGAATGCCCTGAAAAACAGATGGCTGGGGCGTGTAGCTGCGAGAGTTGCTGGGGAAAGGCCTGCGGGAGGGTTTGGAGGGTTTGGAAGGTTTGAAGGCGGGCAAACGGCAGGCCTGAACGCTCTTAAAATCAAATGGCTAGGGCAAGTGGCAGAGGGTTTGGAGCGTGTAGCTGCGAGAGTTGCCATGGAAAGGCCTGCGGAAGGGTTTGGAGGGTTTGGAGGGTTTGAGGGCGGGCAAACGGGAGGCTTGAACGCCCTTAAAAACAGATGGCTGGGGCGTGTGGCTGCGAGAGTTGCCGTGGAAAGGCTTGCGGGAGGGTTTGGACGGCAGGCTTGAACGCTCTTAAAAACAGATGGCTGGGGCGTGTGGCTGCGAGAGTTGCCGTGGAAAGGGGTTTGGAGCGTGTAGCTGCGAGAGTTGCCGTGGAAAGGCCTGCGGAAGGGTTTGGAGGGTTTGGAGGGTTTGAGGGCGGGCAAACGGCAGGCTTGAACGCCCTTAAAAACAGATGGCTGGGGCGTGTGGCTGCGAGAGTTGCCGTGGAAAGCCCCGCGGAAGGGTTTGGAGCGTGTAGCTGTGAGAGTTGCCGTGGAAAGGCCTGCGGAAGGGTTTGGAGGGTTTGAGGGCGGGCAAACGGCAGGCTTGAACGCTCTTAAAAACAGATGGCTGGGGCGTGTGGCTGCGAGAGTTGCCGTGGAAAGGCCTGCGGAAGGGTTTGGAGCGTGTAGCTGCGAGAGTTGCCGTGGAAAGGCTTGCGGAAGGGTTTGGAGGGTTTGGAGGGTTTGAGGGCGGGCAAACAGTAGGCTTGAACGCTCTTAAAAACAGATGGCTAGGGCGTGTGGCTGCGAGAGTTGCCGTGGAAAGGCCTGCGGGAGGGTTTGGAGGGTTTGAGGGCGGGCAAACAGCAAGCTTGAACGCTCTTAAAAACAGATGGCTGGGGCGTGTGGCTGCCAGAGTTGCCGTGGAAAGGCCTGCGGAAGGGTTTGGAGCGTGTAGCTGCGAGAGTTGCCGTGGAAAGGCCTGCGGAAGGGTTTGGAGGGTTTGGAGGGTTTGAGGGCGGGCAAACGGCAGGTTTGAACGCCCTTAAAAACAGATGGCTGGGGCGTGTGGCTGCGAGAGTTGCCGTGGAAAGGCCTGCGGGCGGGTTTGGAGCGTGTAGCTGCGAGAGTTGCCGTGGACGCCCTTAAAAACAGATGGCTGGGGCGTGGAGCTGCGAGAGTTGCCGTGGAAAGGCCTGCAGGAGGGTTTGGAGGGTTTGAGGGCGGGCAAACGGCAGGCTTGAACGCCCTTAAAATGAGATGGCTGGGGCGTGTGGCTGCGAGAGTTGCCGTGGAAAGGCCTGCGGAGGGTTTGGAGGGTTTGAGGGCGCAGCAGGCTTGAACGCTCTTAAAAACAGATGGCTGGGGCGTGTGGCTGCGAGAGTTGCCGTGGAAAGGCCTGCGCAAGGGTTTGGAGGGTTTGGAGGGTTTGAGGGCGGGCAAGCGGCAGGCTTGAACGCCCTTAAAAACAGATGGCTGGGGCGTGTGGCTGCGAGAGTTGCCGTGGAAAGACTTGCGGGAGGGTTTGGAGCGTGTAGCTGCGAGAGTTGCCGTGGAAAGGCTTGCGGAAGGGTTTGGAGGGTGGAGGGTTTCAGGGCGCGCAAACGGCAGGCTTGAACGCTCTTAAAAACAGATGGCTGGGGCGTGTGGCTGCGAGAGTTGCCGTGGAAAGGCCTGCGGGAGGGTTTGGAAGGTTTGAGGGCGGGCAAACGGCAGGCTTGAACGCCCATAAAACAGATGGCTGGGGCGTGTGGCTGCGAGAGTTGCCGCGGAAAGGCAGGCTTGAACGCTCTTAAAAACAGATGGCTGGGGCGTGTGGCTGCGAGAGTTGCCGTGGAAAGGCCTGCGGGAGGGTTTGGAGCGTGTAGCTGCGAGAGTTGCCGTGGAAAGGCTTGCGGAAGGGTTTGGAGGGTTTGGAGGGTTTGGAGGGTTTAAGGGCGGGCAAACGGCAGGCTTGAACGCTCTTAAAAACAGATGGCTGGGGCGTGTGGCTGCGAGAGTTGCCGTGGAAAGGCCTGCGGGAGGGTTTGGAGCGTGTAGCTGCGAGAGTTGTCGTGGAAAGGCCTGCGGAAAGGTTTGGAGGGTTTGGAGGGTTTGAGGGCGGGCAAACGGCAGGCTTGAACGCTCTTAAAAACAGATGGCTAGGGCGTGTGGCTGCGAGAGTTGCCGTGGCAAGGCAGGCTTGAACGCTCTTAAAAACAGATGGCTGGGGCGTGTGGCTGCGAGAGTTGCCCTGGCAAGGCCTGCGGGAGGGTTTGGAGCGTGTAGCTGCGAGAGTTGCCGTGGAAAGGCCTGCGGAAGCGTTTGGAGGGTTTGGAGGGTTTGGAGGGTTTGAGGGCGGGCAAACGGGAGGCTTGAACGCCCTTAAAAACAGATGGCTGGGGCGTGTGGCTGCGAGAGTTGCCATGGAAAGGCCTGCGGGAGGGTTTGGAGGGCTTGAACGCTCTTAAAAACAGATGGCTGGGGCGTGTGGCTGCGAGAGTTGCTGTGGAAAGGCTTGCGGGAGGGTTTGGAGCGTGTAGCTGCGAGAGTTGCCGTGGAAAGGCCTGCGGAAGGGTTTGGAGGGTTTGGAGGGTTTAAGGGCGGGCAAACGGCAGGTTTGAACGCTCTTAAAAACAGATGGCTGGGGCGTGTGGCTGCGAGAGTTGCCGTGGAAAGGGCTGCGGGAGGGTTTGGAGCGTGTAGCTGCGAGAGTTGCCGTGGAAAGGCCTGCGGGAGGGTTTGGAGGGTTTGGAGGGTTTGAGGGCGGGCAAACGGGAGGCTTGAACGCCCTTAAAAGCAGATGGCTGGGGCGTGTGGCTGCGAGAGTTGCCATGGAAAGGCCTGCGGGAGGGTTTGGAGGGTTCGAGGGCGGGCAAACGGCAGGCTTGAACGCCCCTAAAAACAGATGGCTGGGGCGTGTAGCTGCGAGAGTTGCCGTGGAAAGGCCTGCGGGAGGGTTTGGTTGTGGGAGCTGCCGCGGCGCGTTTGAGGCCTTTGAGGCTTGGCAGACCGCTTAAACACAGACAAGCAATTGTTGCTGGAACGACCTTGGACAATGTGAGGGCCATGGCCGTGACAAAGCAGGTTCCACACCTCCGGTGGTCCCAGGCGCCGCCCCTGCCTTGGCGAAGGCCGGGGTCGGTGGATTACTACTATCATTTTCATTCCGATTAATTTTCTATAAATATCTATAATACGTTGATGATCATCATCATCATTATCATTATTACTAATTAGTTTTTACTATATGTTTATTCATTATCACTGTTGCAGCCAAAAGCACTGTCATGTCATCATGACCAGTGTAGGAACACTTTTGAAGATAAGGATGACTCCCGATCTGACTCATGAACTATCAGATCGTGTGACATCAAATAGCAGTGGTGACATCGAATATAAACAGGATATCGAGAAAACAGGTTTAATTTATTTCCTTGCTTGGGCCAGGGTTTGTAGCCATTGGTATAGAATGTATTAGATCTTCCATGATCTTCCTCAGGACTGCAGAGTTCATGGGTTCTGCGTAGTTCTGCTTGGTTGGCAGATCCCAGCATCCCCTGATGTTTTTGCTCCAGCAGGCTGTTCCGATCATCATCACTGAACCTGCGCAAAATTGTTAATGCTCAAGTATAGAAAAGGTCAGCAAAAGCTGGCCCCTTGCAGACGAGAAAGGCCGTAAAAAAGATTACGGCTTTTGAAAATTGGCTGTTCGTGACTGTACGACTGTACGGTACGGATGTGTTTTGAATTCTGGCGTCATGCCTCAACGCAGGTGGAGCATTTGGTGATGAAGTCCATGTGCGCAGACCTCATCCGTGGACAAATCGACGAGGTGCCACTGCCAAAGAGACGTCATGCCTGTAGTTGTTTGACACACAGTTGATGGAGTTGATGGATGTTTTAGATATATATGATTATATATGCAACATGCCATACTTTGATGAATTGAATCCAATGTTAGTTTACCATATTTTGCGGACCACAAAAGCCGTTATTCACATTCTCACACAGTGATTCATTCACCGGTAAAAACACCAACACGTCGTGTCATGAATCCCAACAGCACAGAGATGTGCCCCCAATGAAACGCCAGTGACGCCAGTGACGGTTGCGGGAAAGGGGATGATAATTTCTTATAAGTTTTCCATGGGGAGGTTGAATGTATTTCCGATTTCCCATCTATTCCCTGTATGGTTTTCCTATGGTTCCCAAAGATGTGATGTTCTGCTCCAGGTGAATGAGCTGGTCACGGTCACATGGGTGAAGCCTCGCATCTTGGATCCAGCCACTGGGCGAAGATTCGATTGGACGGCACTTGTAAATGGTGGGAAAACCTGTGGGAAAGCCAAGGGGCTTGGATGAATTTTGAATATTTTGGATATATTTCATTGTATTCCTCAAAATTTGGGGCCTGGATTTGGATGTGTTTCCATTTTGAGCTCGAAACTGATCGAAGATATCAAAGTACAGGGACTTTTGGTGAGATCTCAAAGAAATATTGCCCAAGGCTGGGTGGTCACAAGCAGCCAAGATGATGGTTGCTGGTTGATTTTTTGTAAATAGGCCAAAGATATCCAAGGATACTCACCTTACCTTGTTGCCTGCAAAACCAGTCGCACTACAATCTTTCAGGTGCGCATCGACCTGATGCGCGAGCGTATGGATGCATGGGCTTCACAGACAGGCTGCTGAAAATGAAATCAGATCATGTTCTGCTGCTGCATTGACTGCATTGAATTCAAGTGTGAAGATAATGGATGATAATGGTATTGCGATTCCATGTCGAGTACACGTTTATTGCACTTCTCCTTTCTCTGAACACTCTTGCCGCGCTTTGCTGGAAATGGCTCACAACCTTACATAGATTTGACATGATTTGAATAGGACCATTCTTCAAATTCCACAAAATGATTTTAAAATAGTACTCCTATTAACCAGCTTGAGTTGTGCCTTCCCTATCGTTCCCTACTTCCCAATTTTCTCCCTTTCCGCCGCAAGAACTTCGATTGTTCACCGCCTGTCACTGGGAGGTTTGCTATTGGAGCACCTTGAACAGGTGACACCCGAGCTGTTGGTGTCGAAGCCTCAGATGCGAGCGACGCCATTCCTACAGGTTGCATCTAGAAACGACGTGTAACGACAACATTCTATCATGATATAGATAGTGTATGTGTTTAATGATGTGTATATGTGTAATATGTGTGTGAGTCAGTGCTTTGCACTATTAACATCTAGCAATCAATGATGCAATCATGATGTAGATAGACTTTTCTTATATGTCACAATACGTATACCTAGCTGCGTATGTGTGACTGATGATACCCTTCCATTCCGCCTACACTTAGGTCCTAAGCCATGCAAGGGATGCCCAGGACTGCTGCTTCTCTTTGCGTCATTTGTAAAACAACAGCCGTTGTGATGATTACGATGATTGGTGGTGAAGATAATTATCATGATGAAGATGAAGATAATTATCATGATTATGATGATGATGAAAAGGATGATGATGAAAAGGATGATGATGAAAAGGATGATGATGAAAATGATGATGATGAAAAGGATGATGATGAAAATGATGAGGATGAAAATGATGATGATGAAAAGGATCATGATGAAAAGGATCATGATGAAAATGATCATAATGAAAAGGATCATGATGAAACGGATCATGATGAAAAGGATGACGATGAAAAGGATGATGATGAACAGGATCATGATGAAAAGATAGATGATGAAAAGGATGATGAAGGTGATGATGTTGATGTTGACCATGAGTGTTGTTTCTGCAGTCTTTACGTAGAAATGTTGTGCATATCATGTTTGTTATTGTAGTAGCATATTATAACCAGTTGATGGCCAATTTGGTGCCTAAGAATGCATTTTTGAACATCCTTCAACCACTTTTTCGGTTCCAGTATGTTGTTCGCGCCATTAGTCCTGGTGTTGGAATTCAGGTGTAGGAGTGTAAATGCCCTCCTTTGAGCACGATTGCAACCAAATCAATTTTTTGTGTAAGTGTGTTGCCTTGAAGCTCTTTCTTTTGTTTGTCACAAAATCCTTTCCAGTCCAGAAACATTGCGCGGCCCGTGGGCCTATTCCTCAAGCTGGACATCAGGACACTGTGAGCATGGTGGGCAGGCAGCTGAATGGATAGGCAATCACTTCCTTCGGGCTCAGAAGATAAAAATGTGTATGACGGTGTGACCTATGCCCGAGTGCGGTTGTTGTGTCAAGAAGCTGTTTGAGGTTGATTCAGATTGATTTAGATTGATTCAGGGGGTGTGATTCTTACCCACCGAACATTCTTTCCTTAGCTGGCCTGCAGATCCTTTTTTGTGGCAACGAATGAAACCAACGATTAGTGCTTTCAACCAGCTTTGAAAATGGTCATGCCACAAAGATGTTACATTCTTCCGTCCAGTGAAAACAGATGCTGATGCAATAGTAGAAAATAGTCAGTGGAAGTATGAACAAGAGGTCACCTGGCCATAGACGATGTTTGAAATTTCAGTGCCTCTGCTGCGTTGGCTGAAGAGTTTCGTTGGACAGGCGCCTTGGTGCTTGCCTTCGGTATTTGCGAGTAGAAACAATGGTTCATGCGAACCACCATACACACCTGTATTGAATATTGAATTGTATTGAATTGTACTAGATGTACTATACTAATTACTAATTACAAGCTGTTGCCGTTCGCCACTGAAATTCTCTAATATGGCTGGCTTTGTCAGCAAACAGGGGGAAATGATTCCTGTCAGTGGTTTGATAGAACTGATGAACGCTTTTTTTTACCATCGCTCAATGCTCGGCAATGCCACACCCCATCATAGCAGAACCCAGCACTTCGCAGCAACAGGAAACAAACGCAGTTGATTGGCCCCATCGTTTTTGTATGTTTTTGCGTGGAAATTCGCCACAACGTGTCACATCCTCAGTTCCTGCGCGAACAACCTGTTGGATGTGGGGCATCACTACCCTGGGCTACATTGATTCTCGACTCATTGAACTAGAAAAGCGCATCAAAACGTATCGAACTTATATATTTCTAGCAAAATTTTACCCATATTCCAAGGCTGTTCATATTCCATGCCAAAATAGCTCCGGAAATTTGGAAAATAATGAACGACCTTTGATGGTGAGAATAAGGTTGTGTGACCCTTGTCAAGCGCACCTTTTCCCTTGTCACGTGCTGTCATGTCCAATCGCACATGTTTAACCCCGCTGAGAACCTTCTCAAGCAATGATTTCTTGAATAGACATAAAGTCTTGTTTCTCTCATCAGTCATCAACTTCTCTCTAGGATCTTTTAAGACCATTGGATAAGCTGTTCAGCTTATTTTTTGACGCGTTTGGCTGGCAGCTCAGCTTCCGCATCCGTAAGCTGGGCCAAGTCTGGATTACGCTGTTCTTCCTCGAACCCAAATGGTACCATATTTCCACTTAATACAGTTACATTGAGTAGGATGCCACCCCTGGAGTACGATGCCCCCCCCGGAGTACGATGCCCCCCTGGTATGCGTTGCCAGTCCTGCATGTGGGATTCTCAAGCATATGTTGGTATCTTTTTTGATCAAATTGAAGTCACAAATTCCATTTCATATACCCACAAAGCATCACACTCCATCCTGCACGACTAACACCACAACCGAGGATTTCCATAGCCTCCACAGGTCAAAAGTATCAAAATTTGATGGAATACGATTGTACGCGCGACTCTTCAAAACGCTGGAAAAACCAAGATTTCCCCCATATTCCATATTATCATATTCCAGAGGATTTTACCTCCGAAGGGGGAAACAAAAAAAAAACTCTTCAGGTTCACTTTTTCTTCCAATATGGTTATTTGCCGTATGCGAAAGTTTTCTGGTATACGATCCCCTTTGTGGAGTACGATGATCTGTGAGTAGGTGTGTGAAGTGCGATGGGGTCCTCTGGGGTGCGATGACACCCCTCGAGCGCGATGCCACATGAGTATGCGCGGCCGGAAATCCCCTGAGAGAAGGAATTTGGGCCACAATTCCCCAAATTCAACAGAGCGGATGCTGGTTGTTGTAATTTAACAAAATTTCAGCCCACTCAACAAACAAGTCAAACAATATTTTGAAGCCCTCTCCTTCTTCAGTCTCCAAAATGGGAAACTCACTTATCAGGGCACGCTTTAGCTCATCCAGGCTGCATAGCATTTCAGGAACAACACAAGGCATCGACATGGTGCCAAACAATTTCCAAATTGAGCTGAAAGGTCTTCCCACCGCAACCAGTGATTCACAGGTGTGAAACATGTCACACACAGGGAAACAGGTTGGGAAAACAATGGGTCCAAAGAGACAGGTCTGGAGTACGATGGATTCATGGTATATGATATATGTAAATTTTCTGAATTTGGGTAACTTGGAGCTAGAATATTTTACTGTACCCAACCTGTGGAAAACATGATTCAAGGCAGAAGTCCATGTTGGAAACCGATAAACGATTGAGAATCCTTAGTCTGTGCATTCAAGCCGTAGGCCCAATGACAAGCCCTGTCAAAGATGAACAAAAGCAGGAGCCGAAAGGATGCTCTGGATATCTCTGGATATGGATAGGATTCTATGACAAGATTTCATGATATGTCTTGATGCACACTGCTAGATGTGATCCTATTGCTCTGCAATGCAGCAGCTCCTTATCCTCACTCTCGTTCCAGGAGACTTCATTGCAGCAGAGTTGGGTAGTGGCCTTATGATCCTCAGAGACTACCTACATCTACCATCATCAATCCATCATCTACTTATTTTCACGAAAATATCAAAGGGAAAATCTTGAAGCATTTTGGCGCCTTCTTGGGCTCCTTGAAGTCACCCTGCGAAAAACCAGGCTGGAACACTGGTCTCCTTCTTCTCAGGCATGGCGTGATATCTTGGGGTTGGTTGAAGTATGTTGAAGTGGTTAAATACCCAACCCAACATAACCAGATCAGTTCTCTGGGTCGGGTTGTATTCAATTCTTGGCAGCTATGATCAGATAGAATCAGATATGATATGACTGGAATATAAGATGAGTCCAATGAGAAGACCCCCTTTTTCCCCAACAGGAGTGCCGCGGAGTACCTGTTGGGTTTCAGTCTCTTTGTCTGGGGTGGTGCGTCATTTGCTTGTGGAGCCCAATACCGGAAACGTACTCTGGAACCCTGGAGCCCTAAAACGTTGCTGTTGGGTTGCAAACCTTGGTAAATTTCCTTTGGCATGCACGCTTGAAGGGGAAGAGCCAGAACACAAGGACAATGCCCAATGCTTCCAAACGCTTCATGCGTATGCCTCATGTCAACATCAAGTTTTGTTGGAAGCCAGAACAGGTGGAGTCCAATTTGAATGAAGGCATTTGAAGCAAACAGAACATTGTCCGCGACAAGTTTTTGAGGCCAGTGTTCGCATACTGAAAATCATATCCTCAGAAATTCCGCAGAACAAACCTTGTGAGCAGTCGCACAGCAGGAGCAGTCCAGTCGCAGGCCCATCGGAAGCCACCCGCTCCCGCTCCCTCCATGTTTTCCAGACACACTATATTATCTATATTGACCTATTATGTTGACCATATTTTTGAGCTGACGCTCATCGTCGGCTCCGCCGGGCTACTCGGCCCTCCATTTCATCGCAGTGTGGGCTTGAAAGCTATTGAATGAGGACATGCTTCAGAAATATATTCCTTAGGTTTTTTGGAACATATTTGTTGGAAATAGACGGTTTTTTTAGGAGCAAGTGAGTTCCCGAAAGCTCCTGCGAAGGGTTTTTTCCTAAAGAACTGCTGCCAATTTCCACTTGTTACTTCGTGTAAAGGCGCCTCTGTACAGAGACTTCTCTGTGTAAAAGCTTTTGTGTGTAAAAGTGTCTGTGTGTAACGCGTCTGTGTGTTAAAGCTCTCTGTGTAAAGACTTCTCTGTGTAACAGCTTCTGTGTGTAAAAGCTCCAAGCCGTTTGTGTGCAAAAGCTCCTTAGAGTACAGACTTCTCTGCGTAAAACCTTCTGTGTGTAAAAAGCTCCTCTGTGTAAAAGCCCCTGCGCGTGTGTGTAAAAGCTTGCTGTGTGTAAACCCCTTTGTGTATAAAAGCTCCTCTGTGTAAAGGCTTCTCTGTGTAAAAGCTTCTGTGCGCAAACGCGTCGTAAAAAAACTCTCTGTGTAAAGACTTCTTCGTGTAAAAGCTTCTGTGTGTAAAAGCTCCTAGACGTTTGTGTGCAAAAGCTCCTTAGAGTAAAGACTTCTCTGTGTAAACCCTTCTGTATGTAAAAAGCTCCTTTGTGTAAAGACTTCTCTGCGTAAAAGCCCCTGTGTGTATAAAAGCTTCTGTGCGTCTCCTCCCTCCAGCTTTCTTTCGGGTCACGCGGTGGTCCAGTTCCAATCTGCAATGTTGTCTATTGTGGAAAAATGCCAAGAACATGTGAGAGCATCGCGCGTTTAAAAATTGAACATAAACAGCGCACAAAGTGCTGTAATTTACAGATTTTGCGTTGTCAGATGGCAAGAACCCACGTAAATACCACAGTTTTAGTCCTCGAAAGTGGCTAAAACACTGTTATTTACAGGGTTTCGTTCACGTCACGATCTTCGATTTTTTGAAAAACGCGTAAATACTAGCGTTTTTTCCGTTCATCAAGACAAAAAATCGGTTCAACAAGTGCAAAAAATGCTATAATTTACAAGGGTTTGGCGCCGTCACGGGCAAAACATTGCGTAAATACCATCGTTTCGGCGTCCAAAAGTGGCCAAAACACCGCTATTTACAGTGTTTCGTGCCTGCCACGTTTTCTTGAAATTGCAAAGACACTGTAAATACCCGCATTTTTTGCGATCAACACGCCAAAAATGCTGTAATTTACAACGTTTTTTGCTTTGCTTTCAAAAACACTGGTATTTGCAGTGTTTTGTAACAAGTAATAGTATTTACAGCATTTTCTGCGTTTTCGCATTGCTCCCGCAAAAGACGGCAAAACGCAAAAATGCTGTAATTTACAGCACTTTGTAACCTTCGAAAAGCCAAAAATCGTCCAAAAATGTGTCAAAACGGCACTTTTTTTCCGTTTATGAGCGACCCGCATTCCGTCCAAAAAGCTTTCCCCCAGCAGAGTGAAAATGTTTTGGTGTTTTTCGGGGCCCGGCGTCGGAGGGTCGGCGGTTTGGGGCGCGCCTCACCATAGAGCTCTAGTCGCTCTGGGACGCTCGTGGGGCAAGCCACTCGTGGGGAGCCGGCGGAGCCGAATTTAAAGGCTTACGCCTGACCGCCGGGCGCCGGCCAAGCAACGACGTTTGGCGTATGGTGTGGGAAAATGGGGCCGAGATTCTTCGCGCAAACCCAGGGAGGGCTATGCTAATAACTGAGGCAGGCATAATGCGCAGGGCTTGCCTGTATGGAAGCAGTCTGGGCCTATGTTGAGCGCAGGTTGTGCCTATGTTGGGCCAAGTCGGGCCCATGTTGAGCCATCTTGGGCCCATCTTGAGCTGATGTTGCGCCAAGCCGGGCCCATGTTGAGCCATGTTGGGCCCATCTTGGGCCTATATAGGCCCAGGTTGGGGCTATGTTGGGCTATGTTGGGCCCATCTTGAGCCCATGTCGGGCCTACGTTGGGCCCATGTTGGCCTATGTTGGGCCTATGTTGGCCCATGTGGAGCCCTCTTGGGAGCTATGTTGGGGCCATGTTTGGGCCATCTATGTTGAAACGATCTTAAGATGCAAATTTTTCCGTTCCGGGCCTTGTCCCGGAGCCCAAAACCACCTTAAAACCGAGGTTTTGTAACATCGCGAAGATGAAAGTCCTTGCCGCCGAAGGCTAGTAGTACAGTAGTAATAGTAGTAGTACTAGTATTACCAGTGCAGCAGTAGCACTAGCTACCTAGTACTAGCACCAGTGCTAGTAGTAGTAGTAGTAGTAGTCGTAGTCGTAGTGGTAGTGGTAGTGGTAGTGGTAGTAGTAGGAGTAGGAGTAGGAGTAGGAGTAGGAGTAGGATTAGGAGTAGTAGCAGTAGCAGTAGCAGTAGCAGTAGCAGTAGCAGTAGCAGTACAGTAGCAGTAGCAGTAGCAGTAGCAGTAGCAGTAGCAGTAGTAGTACTATACTAGTACTAGTACTAGTACTAGTACTAGTACTAGTTGTAGTAGTAGTAGTAGTAGGAGCAGCAGCAGCAGCAGTAGCAGCAGCAGCAGCAGGAGGAGGAGTAGTAGTAGTAGTAGTGTCAGCTTTCTTAGCAGCTTTCTCGCGCAGGTTGTGCAGTAGCAACCCTGCTGAACACCAAAAAACAGTGGCACGGCGAGTTGAAAAGCTCTAAAAAATACCCAAAATGGCACCAAAAACTCCCTAACGTGACTGCTAGATTCCTAGAAAAAGAAACCAAATGTCACAATTTTCATTTCAAAAAATCACAAACGTCACAAAGAAATGCTCGCGCATCATGTGTTGTTGCTGCCTTGAATTATCCCGAACTAGCTTTCTTGCGCAGATTGTGCAGTAGCAACCCTGCTGAACAGCAGAACACAGTGGCACGGCGAGTCGAAAAGCTCCAAAAAACATGCCCCCAAGATGGCGCCAAAAATTCCACAACGTTATTGCTAGATTCTTAGAAAAAGAAGCGAAATGTCACAATTTTCATGAAGAAAAATCACAAACTTCACAAAGAAATGCTCGCGCATCATGTGCTGCTGCTGCCTTGAATTATCCCGAATTAGCTTTCTTGAGCAGATTGTGCAGCAGCAACCCTGCTGAACAGCAGAACACAGTGGCACGGCGAGTCGAAAAGCTCCAAAAAGCATACCCCAAGATGGCGCCAAAAAGTGCCTAACGTGACTTCTGGATCCCCAGAGAAAGAAGCCAAATGTCACAATTTTCAGTCAATTTGTTGCAGCCAATTTCAATCAAAACAAAAAAATAATAGTATAATAGTAGTAGTAGTAGTAGAAGTAGTAGTAGTAGTAGTCGTAGTAGTATATAGTAGTAGTATATAGTAGTAGTATATAGTAGTAGTATATAGTAGTAGTATATAGTAGTAGTATATAGTAGTAGTATATAGTAGTAGTATATAGTAGCAGTATATAGTAGCAGTATATAGTAGTAGTATATAGTAGTAGTATATAGTAGTAGTATATAGTAGTAGTATATAGTAGTAGTATATAGTAGTAGTATATAGTAGTAGTATATAGTCGTCGTCGTCGTGGTAGTGGGAGTGGTAGTGGGAGTGGTAGTGGTAGTGGTAGTATTGGTGGTGGTAGTGGTCGTGGTCGTGGTCGTGGTAGTGGTAGTAGTAGCAGTAGTAGTAGTAGTACTAGTAGTACTAGTAGTACTAGTAGTACTAGTACTAGTAGTACTAGTACTAGTACTAGTACTAGTGCTAGTACTAGTAGTAGTGGCAGTAGCAGTAGCAGTAGCAGTAGCAGTAGCAGCAGCAGCAGCAGGAGGAGGAGTAGTAGTAGTAGTGTCAGCTTTCTTAGCAGCTTTCTCGCGCAGGTTGTGCAGTAGCAACCCTGCTGAACACCAAAAAACAGTGGCACGGCGAGTTGAAAAGCTCTAAAAAATACCCAAAATGGCACCAAAAACTCCCTAACGTGACTGCTAGATTCCTAGAAAAAGAAACCAAATGTCACAATTTTCATTTCAAAAAATCACAAACCTCACAAAGAAATGCTCGCGCATCATGTGTTGTTGCTGCCTTGAATTATCCTGAATTAGCTTTCTGGCGCAGATTGTGCAGTAGCAACCCTGCTGAACAGCAGAACACAGTGGCACGGCGAGTCGAAAAGCTCCAAACAGCACTACCCCAGATGCCCAACGTGGCCTAACGTGACTTCTGGATCCCCCCAGAGAAAGAGAGGCGAATGCACAATTGCATTTCCAAATATCAAACAAAACAACTTCACAAAGAAATGCTCGCGCATCATGTGTTGTTGCTGCCTTGAATTATCCCGAATTAGCTTTCTTGCGCGGATTGTGCAGTAGCAACCCTGCTGAACAGCAGAACACAGTGGCACGGCGAGTCGAAAAGCTCCAAAAAACATGCCCCAAGATGGCGCCAAAAAGTGCCTAACGTGACTTCTGGATCCCCAGAGAAAGAAGCCAAATGTCACAATTTTCAATCAATTTGTTGCAGCCAATTTCAATCAAAACAAAAAATACTATTAGTAGTAGTAGTAATAGTAGTAGTAGTAGTAGTAGCAGTAGTGGTAGTAGTAATAGTAGTAGTAGTAGTAGTATAGTAGTAGTATAGTAGTTGTACCACCACTACCACTACCACTACAACTACCACCCCAACTACCACCGCAACTACCACCACCACTACCACCAACCACCACTACCACCACTACCACCACTACCACCACTACCACCACTACCACCACTACCACCACTACCACCACGACTACCACGACTACCACTACTACCACTACTACCACTACTACCACTACTACCACTACTACTACTACTACCACTACTACCACTACTACTACTACTACTACTACTACTACTACTACTAGTACTAGACTACTACTAGACTACTACTAGACTACTACTAGACTACTACTAGACTACTACTAGACTACTACTAGACTACTACTAGACTACTACTAGACTACTACTACTACTACTACTACTACTACTACTACTACTAGTACTACTAGTACTACTAGTACTACTAGT
>CAMXCT020002095.1:0-2500 GCA_947184155.2 Cladocopium goreaui
ATGTCAATATATATATATATATATGTATGTATATGTATATGATATGTATATATATATATATGTATACATATGTATATATATATATATATGTATACATATGTATATATATATATACACATGTGTATATATATTCATGTTTTTTGCATATATCAATGATGTGTTTTTTCCCATAAACATAACCCTCTGGCCGTCTGGCACCTTGAGACATGTCAAAGGACCGGTTTTCATCGGCATTGGGTGACAGTTCCTAGGCAGATGGGTGGTAAATCAGCACATAGTTTACCCTCCAGTAAATTAACATAGACCCTGGCAGTCATCGGGGTTGGAAGATTAGTTTCCACTAAAAATTGGTGATTTTCAGGGTCAAACTGTCAATTTACCAGAGGGTAAATCAATGAATGGACAAGGCTTTGACCAGAAATCGGCCAGCAAAAATACTTCAAAGGACCACTGGACCACTGGTCATCCTGTCCCAAAAGAGGTTTTTGGCTGGGAAATCCTGATATCTAAACGGATGGTTTTTGGCTGGGAAAGTCATTGAACTACGGAGTAACTACTGTTTTTTTATGGTGCAGCACATTACCCATGACGGAACCATGGTGCTGGTATATATGCTAACATAAAGGGGGTATATTGATGGGATCCATGTTACCATATATAGCAGCACCATGGATCCTATGGGTTATGTTTGACTACCAGAGGGAACTTGACATTCAAACTGCTTGTATAAAAAAGACGATGAACTGATTTTTACATGTTCTGATAATCTGATACCAAATGCCAAGATCCCAGCTAGCCTCTGGTAATTTTACATTGACATAGCTAATTATTGGAACATGGCCCATTTATAGTTGATTTACCTATTAATTAAACTTTGTGATTTTCCATAGTTTTTTTTGTATGTTTACCAAAGGGTAATCCTATAAAAGCTGAAAACAATCTCAAAATCACAAACTGACTAAGTGTTTCCATAGTTTACTGTGTTTTTTCCATAGTTTTTATCATGTGGATCTCCCCTGTATTCCTACAATGCCATGTTTGGAACGGACCTGTTACCACTGCATCCACTCTAGTGATGATGTTTTCATGATTTCCCATGGTGGATTGGTATTCATCATTTTCCGACAATCCCACATCATGGTGTTGGTTCTCTACATATGCAAGTATATATATATGTATATATAGTGTATATATATATAAATGTATATATATATATATGTATATATATATATATCACATATGTTATATCCCATTATCTCCTTAATTGTGGTCGTTAAATATTCATATATGGATATTCCCATTGTGGTCCATTGCATTTTGCTACTTGTAACACTGGGAATATAATATTGCCCACAAAAATGGGAATATAAAGGTGGTAGATCATGGGACAAAAAATAATCATCGCAATTTTTCCACAGGTATATATTACATTATATTACCATATAGTGTGAAAAATCAGGTGGTTTTCCCATAACAATGGTTGCATTATATCGTGATTTTCCCACAACTTCCACTATACACTTGATAATGATGGTTGTTGGAATAATGATCTTGGAATCATTATATACACTTGGTCAGTTAATTATGGGAAAACTCATTGTTGTTTTCCTTTCTACCATCGTGGTGGCATCCACCAGCTCTTCATCCCATGTCACGTCAAGTCACAATGGCTGAAAAACCTTGGTGGCCACCGGTGCCCAGCAACGACAAGGCGCTGCCTGGGCTTCCGACGTCGAAGTTAGGTTTCCATGAGAATCATAGGGAGGTCATGGGGATATCATTGGGAGATACAACCAAAAAAATACCTGGGATATCATGAAGGCATGAAAATATCATATCTGGTTGGTGGTTTCAACCCCTCTGAAAAAATATTAGCCAGTTGGGATGATTATTCCCAACAGATGGAAAAATAAAAAATATCATATACATCTTCGAGATATTTTGAGATTATGCTTACAATCCCAATTTCTTGTCACTAAAAAAACCCCTCTTCATCCTCCTGACATTGCCATCATGAAAACACCACGCTTTACTGGAAAAAGCCACATGACTATGAATTCAGTTTGGCACGGAGTTGTGTTGTCGGAAATTCCATATGTATACAATAATATATATGGTTGTTGATCAAAATTCCTTTATCCCAGAACGGCCATTCTTCGCGAATAAACAAATTACTTTCGCGAAACTTTCGCGAACTCCATGTTTATCTTTCGCGGGGCCCATGTTGGCCAACAACACCTCTTACAAAGATTCGTTCACCACCTGCCAAATTACGCCAGAGAATCACGGATCACTTCTTGATAGCCTTTTAAACATGCAGCTAGCATCACGGAATCCCTTCTCAGGGCAAATTGTTGCTGACTAGGTTTTTTTGGCAAGGTTTACTGGCCCACCCCCTTCAACATGCACTTTGACTTTCGCCCGCTCTTTCGCATAACTTTCGCGGAACTTTCGCGAAAATATCCCTATTCACAGACCCAGGCCATCAGCAGGGGGTGCA
>CAMXCT020002095.1:5000-20000 GCA_947184155.2 Cladocopium goreaui
CACGACACTCCACAACACTACAACTACACCTACACAACTACACTCCACTACACTCCACCACACTCCACTACATCCCACTACACTACACTACACTACAACTACCCAACTACATTCCACCACACTCCACTGCACTAAATTACACTACACTACAGTGCATGACACTACACTACACTCCACTACACTACTTTACACTACACTAGTACACTACACTACCTTCCACTACACTTCACTACATTACACTACACTACACTCAACTACACTACAACTACAACTACAACTACAACTACACTCCACTAAACTCCACTACACTAATTTACACTACGCTAAATTACACTACACTACACTACATTACACTGCACTACATTGCATTCCACTACACTCCACTACACTACATTACAGTACACTACACTGCATTAGACTGGGTGACACTGCACCATAGATAGACAGGTAGACAGATAGACAGATAGACAGATGAAAGAGAGAGAAAGAGAGATAGATAGATAGATCGATAGCTGGATAGATACATAAAAAATAGATAGGTAGGTAGGTAGATAGGCAGAGAAAGAGAGAGAAAGAGTGAGAGAGATCAAGCACCTTTCGGTCCATCAGTGGATTCGCTCTGCCATCCCTGATTCACAACAACCAACCTCTCCTATATGTTTCCTATGTTTGAAACTTCCGCCACCGCCTTGTGCGGTACTACTGGTATCCAACTTTCGCGAAACAAAATGAAAAAAAAACATTCGCGAGGGTTTCCAACATAACATGCACGGCTTTCGCAATTAAAACTCCTTACAAGGACCTTTAGATCGATCACCAAATATATATATGTATATGGACATCCTGAAGGCATACACCTCTATAAATCATACAACAACAGCTTTCTATACTAACCATCCCTAGAAAATGATTCATAAATGGTGGCTTGTCCATATCTGTAATAACTCCATATGGGAAAACAAAAAACACAACAACATTTTAACATTAAAAAACAAAACAAAACATATCCCAGCAATGATCCACTTCTATCTATATACATAATCTAGTCATCCCATCTTTTTCCCATGGTATCCCCATTTTTGTGTTTAAACAACCCAGCCATGGGAAAATTGGGAGCTCCCCGTCCTGTCATCTTGAAGATGGACACCTCCAAGGTGACGGGAGGCACCTGGCAAATGCTATGTTAACACGGCACCAAATATCAAAGTGTTACTCATATCATGCGCGTATCATGCATAATCATATCATATATCACATATCATAATTATATCATAATTATATCATATTCATAGTTATATCATATTCATATCATATATCATAATCATATCATATATCATATATCATATGTCATATATCATATATCATATCATATCATGTCATATCATATATCATATCATATCATATCAAATCATATATCTTGGGATAGCCCTTGTTGCAGTTGTATGTGACCAAAGAAACATTAAACAAAAATACCTCAAAATACGGTGCGCCTGAGAACGGATCTGTGTCATCTTCATACTGGAAGAGTTGAGGAACACCTGGCACCAGCAAACCATGGTGATGTCCACCGGGAAGTTTTCGGCATTGAAACAACAAAATGGATTGAACACCAAAAACAGGGACTTAGCAAATCTACCACTGTTTTTTGGGTAGGAATTGGATGCAAAAAAGGGTAATTTTTCACACCTTTTCAGCAAAATTTCTGGGATAACTGCACTGTTTTGTTTGTGGAGGATCATCCCATGTATCCCCGTGGCTGGGACAATCCTCCAAGGCACATGATCAACGTGATGGAAAGACTGAGTCGACAAGATGGCTTTCCATGGCTTTCCAACCCACCAACCCAAGAACCAAACAAAAAAAACTCCGACGGACTCCGGCACTTGCAATTGCCCACATATTGACATAATGATCCAACTAAGGGTCATGGTCAAAACTTGCACATCATCCACCATTTGGGGTGATGACCCTGCTATCGGGTAAACCAGCTGCACAGGAGGTATGGGAAATGGGTCTATAAGTAGATCAACGCACAACATGGCCAACCATCGAGGAGATCAAAGAGCCTTCCCA
This sequence comes from Cladocopium goreaui, assembly GCA_947184155.2. Lineage (NCBI taxonomy): Eukaryota > Dinophyceae > Suessiales > Symbiodiniaceae > Cladocopium > Cladocopium goreaui. The sequence continues at coordinate 7,074 of CAMXCT020002095.1, forward strand.
ACAGGTGACCCTCCGATGATAGCAGATCTATCGATCATTCGTACGCCTTAAATAAGACACTATACTGGTCGGTGGTATACCTACCCCTCTGAAAAATGATGGAGTTCGTCAATTGGGATTATGACATTCCCAATATATGGAAAGTCATAATCCATTCATGTTCCAAACCACCAACCAGTGTTTGTTGGTTTATAAACCATTAAAATCCCCATTCATTATAGTTATGTCTACCATAAACCATAGTTAATCAATGGTTCCAGTCACCACCAACCAGAGATGGTTAAATCCCCATCGTCCCAACCTTCTCTGCATGAAGGGCACCGCTGCTCTGCGCGCTGCTGTTGTGGCAAGTCATCGAACTGTGGCGCCCGGAAAAAAGCCGGCTCTTCTCCAGTTAGCCTCTGGTAATTTGTTACATTTAATGGACTTTTATAGTGATTTAATGGGATTTTATGGTGATTTAATGGGATGTTATAGTGATTCAATGGGATATTATTGGTATAGACCCTCTGGCAATGACTAACAGTTTGCGAACTTGAAAATGGCCATAGAAATAGTGGATTTACCCAGCTATAAAATGGTGGATCTTTCCATAGTTTTTTGTATGTTTACCGGAGGGTACCACCCGGACCCGGCCTGGCTGCAACTTTTACAAACATCTTTGCAGCAAAGTACGAAATGATACAAGCCAATGATGAACCAATTTCCATGTTTCCAAATCGTTTCAAACTCTCTGCGGGGTGCCAAAAATCCAGGTTGCATGAGCCTGAAAGCCAGGACCTAAATCTCTTGTCTTTTATTTGTTTCAGCTATGCCCCAACGATTTACGATGTTCTGAGTCAGGATCCAAGTCAAGAGTGTCCACACCTTCTGTCATCCTGGGTTGATTGAGCAGGGTTCCCACTTCATTCAGTGAATTAGCAATATAATATGTACATATATATATATATAATATGTGTACACATCTGTCACCATGTATTTGATTGTTAAAACATGGTCAAGGTTAAATCCATATCAATCTGCTGGACCCCCCGATTCAACAACAAATCAACCAACGACAAGATATCATAACGTTGATTCCAAATTCCATTACATCATTCTTTAATTCCCATCACATCCCCACTCACTGGTACCAATCAACCATGATCAATCAAACATGTACATATGTATATATATATATATATGTATACATCATTATAATATTATATATCCAATGTATTTAAGATCTATCCCCATATATTTGACATTGACAATCACAATCACACTGCTTCAATCTGGAAATCCCATGGAATTACCATGGCTCAAGCGCTCCGAGGACCCGCCTGTTCACCATCTGCAGATCGCCTCCGACATGCAGCGCTGCCTGGCTCTTGGCGCGGCAGCCGCTTAGATGCACAGCGCTGCCTGGTGCCGCGCAACTTGGTTTATAAACACCCATCTAAGTACATCACATCTGAATCTATAATCAAAATTACTCAAATAGATATAGAAGAAACTATAGATCTATAGAATTCCAGAAAGTAGGATGTACCCTCTTGTAAACAAACACAAAATCTATGGAACATCACATTTTTGTAAGGGGTAAATCAACTATTTCTATGGCAATTTTCAACAGCTCGGTTACATTTCCAAAGGGTATGATTTTCAACATGGATCCCCAGTCGTCACCATGGATGATTTAGGGCTACCATGACTTCGGAAACCTCCATGTGGCTCCAATTCTACAAGATTGCCTGTTGGATGGTCAGCCAAACTAGCACGGAGTTTATCAAATCTGGAGCTTATCAGCACCGAAATGGAACATATGGAACTAGCCAAAGGGGTGAAAAGGTGGAAGTAGCCACAAGAATTTTAGATGGAACGCAGCTGAGGACTCAATCAACGCCAAAGGTTTGGCGAAAGCGCAGCCGCTCCTGTCTCCACAATCTCATAGTTGCTTAATTAATGCCTTTTTTCATGACCAAAACACAAAACAATCACCAGACATTGGAGCCTACCCTGACATCAGCAATCGAACTCACCAAACATTGAGATCTAACCAATTTTTCACCAGGCATTTAAGCCCGTAACAACATTGGGGTTTAACCAACAACCATTGGATCCCATGTGAATGGTAGCAACCCTCAAACCAGTTTTGGATGGTCCTGTGGTTAAACTATGTAAGACGTTAAGCAGTGGACACCTGGTCAGTATATAGTACGATGTTTTCATATTAATTACAACATCCTTAGTTCCAACCCGTTCGTAGCCAAAAAATGAGGCTCTAATAAACCACAATTATTTTTTTTTCAACACACATTATGGATTTAGCCGACAGATAACCACAAAGGGATTGAGCCTATAGATAACCACCAAGGGATTTGGAATGGAACCTCCCGAAAAAAACATCTACTCCTCTGGAAGCGCCTCGCACCGTCATGGATCGTACGGCATGAATACCTCCATATCGTGGGAATCGGGATCCCAAAATGCTTGGATGACTACTCGACATGGCGATCTCATCCTTATCACTGGACAACACTACAACAATGATGACAATCATTTGATCATTAACTGGTGGATACCCTATCCAGAACTGAAATTGTTGAACGTCAAAGAACTGATCATGGATCCAAACAAAGTGACACACAATCACACATTTTGGCAAATGGAGACAATGATCATAATTACTTCCTTGATAAATTATCCTGCCAATTTGAAGTGAGGCCTCGAAACAAAAAAACATCGGCCATCATGTCTGGGTGAATTTGCAAGAGCTCTCTCTTCACAATCGTTGCTGAAAATATTGTTTGGATACTTCACAAAAAAGTCCCGGGCTCCTTAGGTAAGGCTTCACGCAATTGATGTTTTTTCCTCAGACATGTTTCTTGTTTTCCAGTGATTGGTGGAAGACCAGGTCCAGTCGCTTTCTGTTACCTTTTGAGAATCAAACCTGCTCTGCCGGAAAATCCTACATGATACTGTAGTACGAGTATGCATGTAAATGTAATTAGTTATGCGTTCTTCCGCTGTACACGTAATGCCCAAACAGTGTACAGAAAAAAACATATCACAGATTTTCCTCATTGACATGTGTAGATGATGTTCACCATTGAAAATAAAAAGTAATGTTACCCACTGGTAAACGTTAACAAAAATCTACCGTTAAAATCACCATTTTATAGCCTGGGTAAATCAACTATTTCGACTGGGCCATGGTTTCCAGTTCGCTATATCTGTTTGTTTACCATTGATATTCACCATCATTAACCATAGCTATATCCCCATAATATCCATCATTAACCATAGCTATATCCCCATAATATCCATCATTAACCATAACTATATCCCCATAGTATCCGTCATTAACCATAGCTATACCCCCATAATATTCATCATTAACCATAGCTATATCCCCATCATACCCATCATTAACCGTAGCTATATCCCCATAATATCCATCATTAACCATAGCTATATCCCCATAATATCCATCATTAACCATAGCTATATCCCCATAATATCCATCATTAACCATAGCTGTATCCCCATAATATCCATCATTAACCATAGCTATATCACCATAATATCCATCATTAACCATAGCTATATCCCCAAAATATCCATCATTAACCATAGCTATATCCCCATAATATCCATCATTAACCATAGCTATACCCCCATAATATCCCATATGGAAAACCATCCATTTTTCCCCAGCAAACTGTGAGTCATGACCAGGCCGGGTAAACGTTCTCCCAAATCCACCGGATTCTCATCCGCCGATTTTAGCGGAAGCCATTCACAGCCATTTAGTTGTTGGTCATGGTATATATCCAATGATATTCCAATTATTTGGTTTATTGCCCTCCCATTAACAATGATATTCCCATGATATTGCCATTCTCAATGATATTCCCAATTGGTTCGAACCATGGCAGCCATGATTTTCAGGTCATTTTGGGGCGTTTTTCCTCACCAAGTTGCAGGAGCCATCAAAACCACTCGCGGCATCGTCAATTTCCTTGGGAAATCCAAGAGAAATCCTACTGCGACCCTCAAACAGAAAACTAGCCTCCTACTGTACATATATGTGTATAATAATAATAATATATATATATAATTAGATGAGATGAGATGAGATGAGATGAGATGAGATGAGATAGATGGATAGATAGATAGATAGATCGATAGATAGATTGATGGACTGAACACATCATAAATGACATTCCTGTTATCTTTTTGGGGGTTGTTGGTGGTTGTTGCACAACAAAACCAAGTTTTTACAGCCGAGGATCATGCAACGGAACACATCCTTTAAGCAACAAACAGACCTGTGAACATCCAAGTTGGGAAAACACCGACTTTCTGCTCGTCGGCTTGTAATCAACAGAAAATACTGTGGTAAACATATTTAATATATATATATATACATAGGTTTCAAATGGTTAGATACCCTTTTTGGCCGGTTAAAAGACATTTTTCTGCTTGAGTTTCTCTTGTTTTCAACAACATGATAATATGGTCTTTGAGTTCCTTCAATGATATCCGATCTTGGATAAAGTATTGTTGTGAACCATTTTGGATCACAAGATTCTGGATCGAAAAACATATTTGGACGGATCATTCTAGATCAACAAATCTGCTCTTGTTTTTTTCATGGAAAACCATTCCATCTCTTCTTTTGGATCATTCTGGATACATGTTTGCTTTACACATATTAGGCCTAGCATTCTGAATAAAAACACGATAATAATATGACTATGAATATATATATATATATGTTATATATTATTTTACTAAAGTATAAATTATATTACTATAGTATATATTATATTACTATAGTATAAATTATATTACTATAGTATATAATATATATAATATACATAAAAATACATTCAAGAGCTCCACCATCAGCGAAAGTTTCCATCCCAGTTTCCACGCTGGAGTTCCGCAGCTCCAAGTGAAACGCGTAGATGCCGCCACCTGGCATCCCAGGCCCCGTCGCAACCCATCCGCAGCTCTTTCAAGTCATGATTATGGAGATTTTATAGTGATTTTATGGTGATTTACTGGTGATTTTATGGGATCTAATGGTGGTTTCATGGGATTTTATGGTGATTTAATGGTGTTGAATGGTGATTTAATGGTGCTGAATGGGGTTTAATGATGACTTTATGTTGTTTAATGGGGCTTTTGTTATATTTATATAATGGAAAGATACGGTAATGAGAATCTAATGGAATGTCATGGTGATACAATTGGATTTAGTTTCCAATAAACCTAACATTGCTGTGGAGAAAAAAACAAGTTTAATAGGTACATCCAGGGTACATCATTTATCAATGGGCCATCTATACATATCTATACCATAGCAAAGTGTCAAATTCCCAGAGGGTACCAAATGTAGCAATGATTTTTTTCCTGACATTGTGGTTACACACATGTACGACGGTTGGTGAGCTACTTGGATGAGCCTAGAAATCACAGTAACGGATATGAATGCTTTGCAACTGGGTAACATCCCCAGTTGAATCACTGTGACATCGGAGGAAAGACTCCCAGGAATCGAAGTTTTCGCCCCATCAACTCGGTGCCAGTTTACGGCCGATTCGACTCAACGAAGCAAATCCTGAAGAACCCATTGCCCTATGGCCCTATCGGATTTATCCAGTGACTTCATGTGACTTCTCGGTCTTTCTACCTCGGATCTATCTGTAGATCTAGCTAGCAAACTAGCTCTCTTCTCTCTGTCTATCTAATCTATCTATCTCGAACCTTATCCATCTACGGGCAAAACTTGCATGGACGTGGTTTTAACTCATGGTTTGCCGTTCGGAATATGATCTTTCATTCACCTCTATGATAGTTCACAGGAGGGTAACGGGGTTTATCAACCAACAAACATATGGTTAAATCCCATTCAAAACCCCTTTTCCAATCACCATTTAAGTCCCATTTCCAATCACCACGTCTTGTTGATACTATAAAGCCCATGAAAAAGACAAAAACATCCAGCAATCTCCACCAATTCACCGGCAGTTTCCGTGCCTTTGGACGCCAAGGTTTGCGATGCATCCAACGACTGGCCATGGAGGCGGGAGTCGATGAGCACAAGGCGCTTGTGGGAGTAGGTCTCAGCGCTGGGGTGAGCTGGTGCCCTTTGTTTCGGGGGAAAATCATGGAACACCTGGGGTTAAATGTTATACAAATATATATATATATATACATCATTTATTTATTTATTTATTTATGTATATATGTACACATTTATTACAAATTATTTATTCATTTACGTATTTATTGATTGATTTATTGATTTACTTATTAATAGCTATAGACTATTACATGGTTTCATTCTTGGCATATGATCCAAGGGCTACATTTGTTCAAACCATTCTTGGCATAATCATTTAACATAAGTCGTGATCGTGATCATCAAACATCGGATGATCAGCGAACTAAATTTAGTTTCATGGATCCTCTACTAAACAGCAATGTTTCGGGTGAGTTGTGATGAAGTGAGTTCACATGCCCCAATGTATGTGGGGAAATAACCGCAGTGGTAGAGATGAATCATTCTTCGTGGAAGATGAATCACAGCTGACCATCTTGTTTGCCCACCAATTAAGTTGCTGGTGATTCTAATGTGGGTTGACAACCAAATATCATCAAACAATCAAATATCAACTATCCGTCACCGACTGGGCTGCTTAGGGAAGCTTAACTTGCATGCCCTGGAAAACCCACAAATTTTTCCCAAAGGACGAACAAACACATCTGACAGCCGGATCCGAAACAATCATTCCATTTAGGATGACAGATCTGTCACAGTTGCAACGCTGCACGATACTTTCGCTTGGAGCTTTCTGGGGGGTAGTGATCTATCTGATTTCCCCTGACTTTTTACTATTGACTTAGTAGCTCTGGTTGCAGGCAACCCGAGTAGGAAAGAGCCATCTTCCAAAGATGGAACTTTTTTCGACTGTCCCAGCTTCAATTTCATGGATGCAAAAGTTTGAAACGCATAATTGCAATGTCATCTCTGCTATTCCAAGCTAACAACTGGTTCATAATCAAGGTTGTAGTAAATGCACTAATAATAGATGGGATAACCCCCAAAACCCAGTCTATTGAGCCTCCTAAGCTAGGTTAATTATCACAGCGACATCAGCGAGTTGCAGGAATTCAATTAAAGTGATGAGGGTGACCACATTGGATTGAAGTGATGATCAAGGCGATGATGGATCTAAACTCCTTCGTTGTCATCATTGGCTCTGGTTACCCTCCAACTATTCTGGAGGAAAGGGCAGGTGCATAGACCGGGCCGCAGCACATTGTCTTGACTCAGGGTTTTCAACTGGCGAGAACATCCGGGAAGACCGATGGACGTCAATTTTGCGGCACGCAGCGCCAAAATCAGAATTATTATTGTGGATTCGTGGATCCAAAATAAGTACCCCAATGACACGGCCCATACCCAGATCTCAAAGCAATGATTCAATGGAAAAGGGAAAAAAACTGTCTTATTGCATCCAATGGTTGATCATGATGTTATCTTCCACCGAAAATAAACGTAAACTGGGGGCACAAAGCAATCGAGGAATCTAGCGAGAAAAAATACAAGGACCATTTTTGCACTCAAATCAATTTGTCAATGGACTGATTTTAAGGAGAAACATGCAGGTAAGCGGTTTACAACTTTAAAATGTTTTTTTTTATTATGTGTGTTTCCTACAAACTTTTTCCTTCAGCCAATTCCATCCCCACATCCCCATGATTTTCCAGATATCTTTGGTCCAATCTCCATTTCGAGTGGCCGCCCCTCCATGGCCATAGGCGAAGGCGTTCGAGATCGACAGGGAGGAGGACCTGGCAGCCCCCTATCTGAAAGTCATCAGGGACCATCATCCCATATGAAACATTGAAACATAGAAACTAACCACATGCGACCACCACATGGTTTTTCGAAGTCTACACTAACGTGATTCTCCCAGCTTCTCGGCTTCTCGCTCTACACAAAAGCTGGCCCACTTCCAACGAAAACAATGGCTGGGGATGGCTGTTCTGATTCTGATTCACTTTGGCATGGCGACCAAACAATTCTTCAATTTCAGTGGGATAATGTCAATTCTTTTCCCATGAGTTTTGTTGGGGAAATCTAGAAGAAATCTCTGTTGAAGGCCAACAAGGATACAGTGTCCTATCGATTTTAACAATCAATCTATTGAATTCAGCATCAAATCATCCTTGAAAATGTCCTCACAATTGTTCGGCTGATACTATGTATCTACATAGTATACCGTGAATTCATAATCATATTGGGGGGTTCTTAAGTCATGGTGGATTTCCAGTCGTCACCATGGTTGTTTCAACACTAAGTCATGGTGGTCCCTCTCCCTGGTTTTGTTGCGATTTGCATAGACTCAATCCACTGAACAAAAATAGGGCGTATGTAAGCTATGTATGACCCACCAAGAATGGAAAAAACCGTGAATTGCGAATCATATTGGGCCATGAAACATGAAACCCCCCATTTTGGTGCTGTGAAATCTCCCATTTGGATCCTGCAGATTCACTCAGCTGCTGGTGCCTGGCCACCAGCATGTCGGCCAGGATTCCGCCTTCGAGAGGTGGGATAGGCATAGGGTTTGTTCATGGGATTATCATAGGAAATGATGGGAAATCCTAAGGTAAAAATGGTGCCTTAATGGTGATTTAATGGGTATTTAACCATCAAAATATGGGATTCAATTGGATTGAATGATGATATAATGGTCTGGTTGGTGGTTGACCTACCCTCTGAATAATGATGGAAAGAAAGTCAGTTGGGATGATGAAATTCCCAATATATGCAAATTACTTGACTTCGTGTGATCCCCACCATGACATTTATACATTTTGTTACTGGCAAATCTTCTGGCATTCTATCTGGCATATCTTCTGGCATTCTATCTGGCATATCTTCTGGCATTCTATCTGGCATATCTTCTGGCATATTATCTACTCAAATCTTCTGGCATTCAATCTGGCAAACATTCTGGCACTTTATCTGGCATATCTTCTGGCATTCTATCTGGCATATCTTCTGACATTTTATCTGGCACATCTTCTGGCATTTTATCTGGCATATCTTCTGGCATTCTATCTGACATTTTATCTGGCATTCTCTCTGGCATACCTTCTGGCACTCTATCTGGCATATCTTCTGGCATTCTATCTGGCATTCTATCTGGCATTCTATCTGGCATATGTTCTGGCATATCTTCTGGCATTCTATCTGGCATATCTTCTGGCATTCTATCTGGCATATCTTCTGGCATTCTATCTGGCATATGTTCTGGCATATCTTCTGGCATATTTTCTGGCATTCTATCTGGCATTCTATCTGGATTTCTTCTGGCATTCTATCTGCCCGTTGAGGTCCAGCAGTGCACACTGAGCTGGGCAGGTCCCCGGTTGAGGTCCAGCGGTGCACACTGAGCTGGGCAGATCCCAGGTTGAGGTCCAGCGGTGCACACTGAGCTGGAACGGTCCCAGGTTGAGGTCCAGCGGTGCACAGTGAGCTGGGAAGGTCCCAGGTTGAGGTCCAGCGGTGCACACTGAGCTGGGAAGTTGGCAAAGAGCTTGGCGAAGAGAGTTGGCAAAGAGCTTGGCGAAGAGTTGGCAAGGCGGAAGTGCAGGTGGAAGTTGATGCAGACATGGTCGAGGAGAAACTGGAGGAGGAGGCGAGGAGGAGGACGAGGAGGAAGAGGACAGCTAGTCGAGGAGGAGGAGGACGACGACGAGGAGGAGGACGAGGACGCGGAGGAAGAGCGCTCTGATAAAATCTAACAACCCTCACCTGGCAGGTGGGGAAAAAATGTTCCAAACCACCAACCAGTATTAATAGGACATCATTATGTTATGTTCATTTATGATCAGAAGAAAAATGATGGGAAATCATGAGATGACCATAGGGAAATCATGGGATTTACCCCTTTCAGTCATGATCAACTAGGAGTTTGCTATGGAAAATCGCAGATTTATGGATGATTTACCTATTGAACATGGTGATTTTCCATAGCTATGTAAGTTTAAATATTTCTATACACATGTTTATATCTACTTGCAATCATACAGCCAAAATATCTTGCAGTCAGTGCCAAGTACCCTTGACCACACTGTACCTATTGGTTGTGGAAACATCTCAGTACTGCCTGGCCAATGAAGCAGTCAGAAGGCAAAAAGGACGTCTACCATGGAGAAGAACCAAACAACTTGCAGAGTTGCAACATGCATTTTGACAATAAACCAACATAAACCACCAAAGAAAACGGCAAAGGTCACTAGTTATTTTATCTATCTCTCTATCTCTCCATCTCTCTATCTCTCTATTTTTTTCTCTCTCTCTCTATCGATCGATCGATCGATCTATCGATCTCTATCTATCTAACTACCTATCTATCTACCTATCTACCTATCTATCTACCTATCTACCTATCTACCTATCTACCTATCTACCTATCCATCTATCGATCTATCGATCTATCTACCTATTGATCTGTCTATGTATCGATCTATCTATCGATCTTTCGATCTATCTATCTACTGATCTGTCTATGTATCGATCTATCTATCGATCTATCTATCTATCAATCTATCAATTAATCTATCTATCTATCTATCTATCTATCAATCAATCCATCTACTCACTGATGTTGGATCCCATTCTGATTTCAACTTCAGTGTCAAAACGCTTCAAAACGCTCTCAGGCCGAGAAAAAAAACAGTTGGTTGATATGTGCGGATATGCGGGTTTGTACTTACCCTCCAACCCTTTTAATCTGCTGGGAAATAGAAATAAGTATATATGTATATATATATATATATATACAAACATCACATTCCATGAACAATATCTTGGGGATTATCATAATCCGTCATACCCCATGTTTTTTCAGAAACTCCCTGGGAATCCCTACCGGAGTCCCCCAAGGATCGACGTCCGCCTCCGTTCCTTGCCCAGGCATAGGAGATCTCCACGCTGGAATTCTCCAGTCGCACCTGGGGATGTAGGACTTGATGCTGACGAAGTCTGGTCATAGGTTTTTTTGATACTAAAATTGCTATTATAATATTAATTAATATAGGTTAAGTATAGTTGAATTGGATAGGTTAATATGTTGTATGCTAATAACGGTTAATCTTGACCATTATAAATAGTTACTATTTCTTACTAGTAGTTACAATTACTTACTATTACTTACTGTAAAATATAGTTGTGCCAAGTATGTTCTGGACTTACTATACCTTCTTAATGATACTTTAGGATTAACAGTCTAGGAGTATATGCATATGTATATATATATATGTGTGTCATATATATAATATCTAGTTATATAGTATGTAGTGTTAATAACTGAGGTTAATCTTAACCATTAGTTACTATTAGTTACTATCCAAAAAGAGTTAAAATGAGTCTGGGGATGTCATGGTCCAATGGTCGAAGCTGAACTTAACCATTCAGTCAGGCTGATTTAATATGATTTCGTGGGACATTAATGGGAATATAATATTTAATATCTCATTAATGGGACAATTTTTAATATTAATAGGATACAAAACCATCTAATTAGAATTAAGAGTTGGACGGTATGCATATTCCTTGATGGTATCAATCAAATAAGGATTTATAGTGATTCATTTGCAGAGTATGATGAACCCCTTGATGGTGGGATGACCATACCCCAGATGCCATGTCTTGACCATGGCACACGTACTATGCATCCGATTATTGTGTATGATTATATCATATGGCCATATTCCAAACAAGGTGGGCGTTGTAACTATACGGGTACTCAATACTGCTACCAGGTCGAAGTATTAGTATCAATGTGGATATGTATCCACCGAAAAAAAGTATTGATGCTCAATACTTTGTGGTCTCTGATATGACATTCTTGAAGAAACACTACTAAAGGTAAAGGCATTATATAACCAACCAAACATTACCAAACTACAGTTTACTCATCAATCCATGAACAACATGACGGCAAACCAATTCCGGACCAGGCAGCATCTCAACCAGAAATGCGGCCTGTCGAAACAAGGTTAAACCACCATGTTTCATCATGCCCCATCTTAGATACATTGCAAACAATGCAGTTTTAGCTGGTTGCTATATACACATCCCCGTTCAGAAGGTTGATCCAGTGATTGTTCAGCCCCTATTTCGGATCTTCATTTTCTGCCCAGGCACGTTCTTGGCAAAGATGCTTCCACCATCCATCCTGGCATAGGACCTCTCAGTCACCTTGGCTAGAGTCAACTTTCAGGAGGACACATGGCAGTGGGAATTTAACATAGCTGTGATAGATGAATCATTTATACATAAATGGGTGAAACATCTATATAAAAAATATATATAATGGGTGAATCAATAACAAATGGAAAATCACCACCTTTAATAGGTGAATACTCAAACTAACTGAGTCATTTTCCAAAGCTATATGTTCCATTGCCAGAGGGTACATGGCGGGAGCAACGCCCAAATCATCGCAAGTTTCACATTGAAAAGAGGAGTTTTTTGAGTGCTGTCAAACGCAAATTGTAGGAGGGAATACGCCAAAGCTTTGAATCCAGTTTAAGACATTTGGAGTAGGGGGACATTGTAGTTCCTTGGGGCTAAATGTTGATTCCCAAGACTTTCAAATGGGAGCCCGCGAAATTAAGCCAGGTCCCACGTTTACTATGAACCAGCGCGGCCGTTTGATCAGATTCATACAGCAGCAAGGGTATCTCATGCGATATATTCCCGTCTCCCCAAAATAAACAAAACCAATTTCAAAACCACTAGGCGGAAGGGATGATAGTGGTTTTTGAACAATTCTTGGGTATTTCGTGTATAATCTGTACAATTGTGTATGTGTAGTAAGTTCTGGTCCACTGCTAGAAGAACAACATGTC
>CAMXCT020002095.1:25000-27760 GCA_947184155.2 Cladocopium goreaui
GGTCCAACTCCTGGCGCAACTGCCCTATCATCTGAATCCAACACGCCCGTTGGGCAAATGCCATGCGCGAAGCTTGCACTCGAATGCTGGTGCAAACGATTTCTTTAGTGTGAATCAGAAACTGTCATTTCTTCGGTGCTTTGCCATACAGAAAAGCATTGAAGAGCTCATGTGCAAAGAACGATGGCTCCACCACAGCATCTGCACGCTTCTTGCTATGTGCACACCTCTGGTCCTAGGGTTCCGGAATCTTGAGAAGCCTCACCTCATGGCCGATTCTCTGCTAGTTGGAGGTTTCGTACTTCAAAACAAGACATGCAACAGCTGAATGAAATGTCGCATTGGATCTGGCCCTCTGGCCGACATAGTTTAGGATTACCAAGCTGAACTAAGGCATGTTTTTGTGAGAACTATCCTAATCTGTCGCAGAGGTCGTTCTAAATCGCCCAGTCATCCCATTTGTTAGTGCTGAAGGGTCACCGTGTGTCATCCCATTTGGGTGTGTCTGAACATGATCCTCAAGTCACCATAGCTTTCAATACTAATTATGTATATATATATATGTATATATATATATTAAAATGAATATATGTATATATATATATTAAAATGAATATATGTATATATATATATATACACGGATGTATATTAATATTATATAATACTCATATTATCATAAATTTTTACTACTAATATAAATATTAAATATTAAAAAATTGTCTAATTTTTGATGATTTTTGGATTTGGGGGTACCACCATTGTTTCCTCATAAAATGCCTCAAAAAGGAAGTGCCCCTACTCTTCACCCTACTCTGCAAGTATTTTCAATGATGTCCCACTATAAACCATCCATTTTTTTGGGTAAAAAAAAGGGGAAACCCCATTGGTTGATCCTTTTTGGTGACCATGACCTAAGCTTCAGTCCACCTGCACCGAGCTGTTCTGAAGCTTCAGTCCACCACGGCCCGCGGAGATCGCCTCGGACAAGATTCCTGATCGACTCCCCAAGTATCATGGATTTTGCATGATTTTGCATTGGGAAAATCACACATCAATCACATCATCTTCAGCAAATCCAAGACTCACCAACTGCCCGCCGGCCCCATCTAAGTGGCCAAAGGCGTACAAGTACGCCCGGCCCTGTTAGAGACACTTAAAGTCAACAACTGGATCATCCCATAGGCTGTTAAACATCACCAACCAGTGACATCAGTTCAACCACGTTCAATTGGTACAGTGACTGGTGAATGTGAACAACCTGGAAACACATTGAAAATCTGGTTGGTGGTGCAAACACACCATCTTGAAAAATGATGGACTTCGTCAATGGTTGGCGGATGACATCCCATTAATATGAAATGGAAAATCATCCAGCCATGTTTGAAACCACCAACCAGAATCACCATTTATCATTATTAACCATGATTAACCATGATTAACCCATTACAATCCCCATTAATCACCATTAACCAACCAGTGGTTCTGTCAACCAAGCGACTCCTCCATCCTTCCGCGCCGAGGCGTTGAAAAACGCGAGCCTCTCGCGTTTTAGAACGAGAGTCGTGACCGCCCGGGGTGGACCGGCCTTCTGTTTTAAGGGTTGAACAAAGGGCCACCTTTAAACAAAGTGACATACCTGAAACTTGATTTAACAGGACAACCTTAATATTACCCACTTTTTATGGTTAATACTTGTTCCGAACGATCAGTTTACCCACTTGTTGATCAAGACTTCTTCAAAATTCACGATAAAACACACGGTGAGTCTTGAATCCGTTGGAAAGTCGCAGGACTCCAGCTGGTACATCCAGCTGGCATCAACATAGCTAGTAGCATGGCGTATCAAGGTCATTTGAAACTCACCAACGTTGTTTTTTTTTAGAGTCCAATTCCAAATCATTCATTTTCCATGATTAACCACTATTCATTAAATACTATCATGTTCACCAATGTTCATCCATTGTAAATTGATGTCAATCGTCCCTTCACCGCCGTCGCGGCGCCTGGCATTCTCCACTTCCAGTGCCGTCACCTGGAGATCTCTGGAGGAATCACTGTAAATCATGATGGATCAGCTATGGAAAATCTATGGAACATCTATGGATAATGATGGATAATCTATGGATAACCTATGGATAACCTATGGATAATGATGGATAATCTATGGATAATACAAGGATAGGGATGAATAGTGACTGTAATGAAAAAAAAAATACGTGAATTTCTCCGGTTTCTCCGGAAATTGTTCAGATTTACCACTTACCACCAATTTTCCATCATCTTGACACAACTCCCGAAGCTTCAGCCGCCATGTCTGGCCAAGTAAATCGCCTTCGTTGAAAAGAACCGCTCAATAGTGGAGAATCGAATTGTCTTCAAATTGGAACAGTGGTTTTCGAGCACACCATATTAAATTGCCAACGGGTAAGTGGGAGTGAGTCAAGTCAGTGGAGTAACATGGAGTAACCCAAATCACTGTCACGTGAAATCATCTTTTTTGAGACGATTCCTCCAATCGGAACTCTAATTTACAGGGTGTGCTTTATCTGTGCAGAACGCTACTTGAGACAAGTTTCAGTTGGGCTTCTCAGAATGGCTACCCCAAAATCCCCATGGTTATCAAGATGGTTTCCCCAGCCAGGCCCATTCAGCCAAAGGTCCAAGATTTGTCCCACTCTTCCCATGTTTGACATCCCCATTTTCCTGGTGAAACCTACCCTCTGGTAAACGTTCACGTAACTATGGAAAGATCCACCATTT
>CAMXCT020002095.1:28195-48195 GCA_947184155.2 Cladocopium goreaui
CCTTCCCTTCCGTCCCTTCAGTCCCTTCCTTCCTTCCTCCTTCCTTCCGTCCAATACATCTCCGTCGAACACTCAGTCTCGCTCCCCCGCGGTGAGTGCAACTAAACGAGAACCCAAGCATCGGAGATGCTTTTGGGAAAAAAATATAAGGCTAACCAGTTGACTAACAGCGTGGCCCATCTAAGTATGTTGCAGCAGTGTCTATTCCATTGCTACCATCAAAAATTGCATGTTTTGCAGCTATGTCCAAGCTTTCGTGCTTCAAGTTCGAATGGTATGGCGCTTTCAGCCATCAATGTTGGCTAATCTTTGATACCCACCAAAAAGGTATAGCTGGGCAGTATATACTCTGATGGCAAAAAAAAAGTGTTCTACCTAACCACGGTTTACCTGAAAGCTTTAAAGAAACAAAACAAACAGCAGGAAAGTACCTTGACAAAATGATGGTTTGAATAAATTGAGGGCAACAGAATCCCAACTGCCTCACAAAAAAGGTTTCCACACCAAACACCTCAGGACTGTATAGGGTGGATTGAACACGGGCTGGATGGACCACAAGAAGCCAGCCGAGCGATCAATCCTGCTGAAGCAATCACCAACTGAAACTCCAAATCCGGGATCTAACCCAACTGATCCTTCAAGGAATCGTTGCAGGCTTGCATACTCCTGACTATGTGTGTGAGATTTCATACCGCTACCCCACTTGCCAGACGCCATCCCAGGTTCTCAAATTATTCTACTGGGATGATATCCCATCATTTGCCAGTTGAGGTTCTATCCCGCGCTGATTGTGGCTGCAATGCTGGATGGTGCTGTGCAATGCTGTTCAACCCATCCAATCAACATGTTGAAATTCACCAATTTCTGTTTGTTAAATCCCCATTGTTGAAAACATTCAACGCATTTCAACGCTCGTCACATCAACACGCTGACCTCGTCCTGATGTTGCTGATGTTGGTGAAACAGTCAAATCTCCATAACATGGCTCGACTACAAAATCCCTTTGTGCAGTGGTCAACCGTTGTGATTTTGTAGAGAAAACTCCCGGTGGTATTTCAAAAAACTCTATTTCAACATTACATAACATTTCTTTGTTTAGTTCTTCAAAAAAACATGCTGACTATTTCACTGAATGCTAACACATGATTCCACTGCTAGTATTCATACTTGTTATGTTTAGTTTCCCCTCAATTGTATTGAGTGGTCTGTTGGTTATGTCCTATAGGTAACCCGTTTTCCAACTTTCCCCACCTCCTCAGGCCCTTGCAACGCGCACTTGGCGCTTGAGGCGCCCTTGCCGCGCCGCGCACCGCTGCGCCCGCGGAACCTGCCCCGCGGGGCGATGTCGGTCACGTGGAGACCTGGGGCGATGGTGGGTGAGTGACGTTGCTGGTGGCTACTCTGCAGTACTCTATGATACAATGTGAGGCCCCCAAGATAAACGATTGCGTTCAGTTGCTGAACATAACTCCCATGAAACACTATGGTTTATGATACCTAGAAAACGAACTAGTATTCATGGGGTTTATCAACCAACAAACATAACTGGGGGGGCTCACATTGCCATGGTTTGTTTTCTTTTTTGCGAGAAATTGCTTGGTCCCAAGGACCATATTAATCTGTTGTATTCTGTTATGTCTTCAACAACCAATTGGGAAAAAACATATCTGATTCACATTTTTCCTTGTTAATCGCTGAATCACATTCCCACAATTTGTATACATATGTATACAATCTAGATACATGTGGTATCACTTAGTTGGTGGGTCACCCTCTGGTACTCGAACATGGCACGCCAGGTTAACCCGAGGGGCCGAGGGGCTGTATATGGTTGAAGTAACTTGGCGACTTATGTGGTTTATGATGGATACATCATGCATATATAAGCATATAACTACACCTATATAATTCGTAGCTAGATTGGTGAAAGCAAGCCGAAGCCCACCGAAATCACTGAAGGGGGGCCAGAAAAAGCACCCTGCGCTGATTTCTTCACCGCCCAAGCTGCATTCCTGCGCTTCCAATTTCACCTCACCTCGGTGGCGAGATGCAGAAAAGCGAGATCGGTGTGCAAAACGCGACCAGGCAGCTCCGTTCAAAAGGCCATTTGTTCATTTGTTCATAAGGAAACTGATGGAAAATTCTGCTCGATAAATTGGTTTAAGCATGATATATGCCAGTATATTCCCACTATACCCCAAATAGACACCTATCAAAAGCAATGGGACAATGATGATTACCATCTGGTTATTTAACATAGCCATGGAAATCCCAATTGTTAATAGGTAAACCCAGGTAAACCATCTATTTCTATGGGCCATCTATACCATGGCTATGTTAGTCATAACCAGAGGGTAACTGATTGACCAATGGATCTATGATGATCTATGGATGCCCAACTCTTGGACAATAGTTTGCTTCTGCTGTGTGGCTTTACCGCATGATGTCCCACACACCATAAAACCAATGTTTGAAAAACATTAATTCACATGTTCTTTTAATGTGGTAAACAATCGCCTTTTAAACCATTTTAGAAAAAGAGAGTCATCATAAAATTCATGCCAGTTATCTGGGTACACTCATCTTCAGAAACCCCCGGATTGGGGATTGTTTAATCATTGGGTTTGCTTCATTACCAGTCATTACCATACTCTACAATTTTCATAGTATTTGATTTATTGCCAAATTCATCCAGATTCAGTCAGACATGTTCCTGGTTGGTGGTTTCAACCCCTCCTGAAAAATATGACTTCGTCAGTTGGGATGATGAAATCCCCAATATGATGGGAAAGTCATAATCCAGCCATGTTCCAGTCACCACCAACCAGGTTCTGGAAAATCATCAACCCAACAGGTTCAGCAATAAACCACTGATGACGCACCCATCAGACACCCATCATGGCCCACCCTGCCAGGCGGCAAAGCTCCTGGACCTCCACTTGACGACATGGTGGAGCTTCCACTGTCAGCTGCGGCGGAAGTTCAGGACGATAGGCAACGACTTCGCCTTGGTGGACGAGGACATGAAGGAAGGATCATGTGCGCATGTTATGCACCACGAAATGGGAAATAACATGAATATACAGGAACTCTGCCAACCAATGTGTGTATATATTTTTATATGCATATATACAGATGTTATGATATATTATTGGGATATGTAGTTTGTATATATAATAATTGTGTCACTTTTGGGGATTTCTGGGAAATCATAAGGGATGTGACATTTGCCAAGCAATAAACGCCACTCCCAGCGTGAAGGCCATGGTCACGTTGATCCAGGCTTCAGCCCATGAGGGCCAAGCTGAGAATTTTATGGGGATTGGCCCGCCAAATCGCGGCCGGGCACTGTTCAGAAAATGGAAACATATATAACATACATGCATTAAATCAAGCAAACCAATCAGAGGAGCAAACATCTTCTATTCAGTGCTGCAATATGTTTTTCGTTGATATTACCACATGGTAGAAAAAACAATCCAAGTTCAGTGTTTGAATTTCGGTCCTGTTTCGGGTTCTTTGCTTCGTGTTTCAGGGTGATGGTGATCCCGACCAGCCCAGCAACCGAGCGACAAACAACCAGCAGCACTGACCATTTCATGGCCAGTGCCACTTCTTGACCCAATCGCCATGGGGAGAAGCAGCGTGTCAATCAGCATGTGAGAGCCTGAAATATTCATCGCATCTCATTTCTTTCGTATCTGTTTGAAGTTCGAAGAATTGTTATCCAAACAAACTCTTAAATCTGACATGAAGTTTTTTTCTGACGCTTGCTATCAATAGACTTGCTTTGAACATCTGATCCTTTATTGCTCCATTTTTGGTCAACCGAAACCCCACCGTTCTCGCCACTGGCCGGTCTCACCCCTGGACACGGAAAGCGTCCACAGAGGTCTTGGAGCGGCGAAGACGGGTAGGCGATCTCTGGCCACGTAAATTTAGAAAAAAACCCATCACTGCTCATCACCTTAAAATTGGATGCAGGTGACTCAAGAGCTTGATATGACAAGCCTTTTAAACGGTGAAACAGCACAAAGAAAAAACTGATCCTTTCCAGGTGCGCTATCAGGCCTCCACTTGCTGGGCTGATGGTGAAATATGGTGAAATTGCCACCCCTTAGATTGGAAATGATTGGAAAAAACACCATGATGCAGGTGACAGAGGACAAAACTCAGAATTATATAGAATTGAGTTTTGTGTTGTTGCTAATGTATGCTAATGCCCCCATGTTGCTCCCTCTATCATCCAGTCTTGGTAAAACAAATCCTTGTTGCAACAGCTGTACAAAAACCTGCCACTTGAACAGCTGTCAGAGAAAAGATCAACCGTTTCTGACAGCTTGGGTACTTTCAATTTCCTATATATACGCCTGTCCGATCACAACAGGAACAGTATATATATATATATATATATATATGAGCCCGGTCCCCGGACCCCCACACCCCCCAATGGTATCCCCCCCCCACTCCTAACCCCCCCACCCCCCCAAAACCTAGTATTTGCATGTTATTTGCACATATACATACACATATACACATATATACTCCCCTTTCCACCCCTCCAACCTCGCATCTCTACGTTATTTGCAGCACTTGAGAGCCACGACCTCGTCAACGGACCTTGTCTACCTGTATATTTCTATCATAACCTTTTTTTCGAACCGCCTATAGCGTGCCTCGCACATGGTTTACAACATATTTGCTACCTATGGATTACGCAAAGCTTACCTATGCAAACCTAGACATATGTACAGTAGAAAAACAATAAATATATATATATATGCACATTCTAGATACTACAGATTGATATCTTGATCTTGTATCTATCACATATTTCGTTTACATTGTACATACTGTACACGTATATATATATATATATATATGTATATATATATGCATATATATATATACATATATATACATAAACTCTAGATATACAGCGTGTATTGCTGTCGATATTCAATATACCACATATACTATGTAAAATTTATTCAACGAACATATTTACCTATATTGTATATATTACATCTACTGTGGATACAGTACATGTGGCATATACTATCTATATTCTATCAAAAACCACATATACGATGTATATATATATATATATATGTTCAATATATATATGTCAAATATATATATATTATAAAGATATATAGATTGCATATATTCTATTTATATCTTACATATTATATATATATGTTTATATATATACACTACACATACACTCTATATTGCATATAGTATATCCATTCTAATTATCGATACATATACATTACATGCACTATAAAGACTACATACACCATGGCTTGGCTGCTGAGAAAACCCCCCCTCCCCTGCCACAGGGGGGGGGGAACCATCTGGCTGGGTGGGGGGGGGTGTGGGGGTCCCTGCTCATATATATATATATATATGGAGTTTAAAAAAATGCTCGTGAAACGTCAATAGATATATATCCATAGATTTAGCGAAAGATCCTTTGTTTCATCAAATATCATTTGATCAAAAACGTCTGAGTATGAAATGGGGAATCATCTACATGATGGGCCCCCCCAGTTATCAGTTGGTTTATAAACCATTATAAGCCCCATGAATACTAGCTCGTGAAATATCTACCATAAACCATAGTTAATTCAGCCACTTTTATTAGGCAACTGAACGCTATCGACTGGGGGCCCCATCCTGTACAAACGTTGTTTTCCACAGATCAAACGCGGATTTCTCCGCCTCATCTCCAGACGGACGCTTGCGCGACCTCCCAGGGGTCCCAGATCGGTCCCAGGGGTCCCAGATCGAGCGGTGTCAAGAAGAAGTTAAGCTCAACTGGTTGGTGGTTTCAATAGAGAATACCTGGTTAATGGAGAAATACCTAGTTAATAATAGTGAATAATTGAAATATCTGGTGAATTCTTGGTGAATTATCATAATTGGTTAATCATTGAAATCTCTGGTTAATGGTGAATCATGGTGAACCATTGATCATAACCAACCAGTGAAACAATCGCCCCTTGGGAGCCCCACCTGTCGAGACACAAGACTTCCAGAGGCTTAGCACTTGCACCGTGATTGGTCTAACTCGGGAAAACAACAAATATGTATATAATATATATATATTAAATAATACACTATGAATTATATATACAATATCGATATTGAAAAAATCATCAACATATTAGATGGGATTAGATTGAGATCAAACGATATATGGAAGAGGGCACACAAACTGAGATTTTGCTAAGATCAAGTTGGATGTCACTTCTTTCAAACCTGTTTGAATAAGCCAACACAGATGGAGTTTCGTCCAACATCATCAACCCTATTTTGAGTCCTCGATGATGATGGCTCCGAAACATTGAATACATTGAATACTTGAATGCGGGACAAAATCGCTGCGTCTCTGGGTCTACATCTGATGCAAAACCAAGGTAGACATGTGGTATCTTGTTTCACTAGTAATATGTTAAAATCAGTTTATGAATTGCAAAAATTATTTTAAAGATACATAATGGCCATTTTCAATAGCTATGTTTGTTTGCCAAAGGGTACATTTAAACGTCTGGAACCACAACCAGAAATTCCTGCCCATGCATGATGCATGCCAATGCTAACGCCCAAGATCCTGGAAGTTAGGATGGTAACTGAGGCTGATATGCCATGAAGGCCCAGGTCGTTATTAGTGGTCTGCCATGGTCTGCCCCTAATAATTCAGCATCAATCCAAGCTTGAATCCAAACTTTTCGTGGTGAAGTTGCCATAGTTTCGGGGGAGTCATCACCCATTCATTGTGAAAGATTGACATATCCCAGTTTTGATGGCGAATTTCAAGTTTCGATTGGTTAAATCATGTCACCTCACTGATGTTGCTCAAATGCCAATGTCTCTTGGTTAGATCCACAATTTTCGGTGGTTTATGATCCTGGTTGGTGGTTTCAACCCCTCTGAAAAATATGAAAGTCAGTTGGGATGATTATCCCATATATGATGGAAAATGATGTCCATGTTTGGAACCACCGACCAGGATCCCAAATCTGTTGCTGGCGAAGTCGTCACCCGTCACCGGTCACTGTCGGTCACTGTCGCCTCGACGACCCAGCGATCCACGTCGCTGCAGGACGCAGCAAATCTCCCATCTGCGGATGGAATTATCTGGGCTACAAAGTGGTTGATGTTTCTTGTATAGTACCCCCAAAGCAGAAAATTGGTTCAAATTGTCCACGATCTTAAGGCAGGATTCTATGTTTCTATTTTTTTTGGGGGTTGCTAATATAGTTTATGAATTTTATGATATTTTATGTATACCATTTACAGTATAATTGTTGGCAAATATTATTGCAATTGATTACAAATTTATCTAGGGTGCAAACTCAACTTGGTTGATTGTAGTTTCCGGACGATCAAATGACAATGATGATGGGGGTTTATAGTTCTTGTCATCATCATCATCATGATAATAATAATAATAATCATCATCATCAGATGTTACCCATCAAAACAACCTGCATCCCTTGATTTAGTTTAATATACCCCAACCTTTGCTCGAGAACGGATCCAATCCGGCAGCGTCATGTTGGATGTTCAACGCGTCAACTAAGTGCGATTATAACTACAGTTTTACTATAGTAGTGTTTATATTTTTTCGACATTCAACTATGTTGGATGATATGACTAGTATATATTTATATATATATATAGCTTTACTATGGCTTGGTTAGATGGTTTTCTATGGGTTTACTATATGGGTTGTACGATATTTTTTCGAAGTCACCCCATCGAAAAGCTGGTCGGATGGGACCATCCGCAGAGGATGGGTCCTGTTCAAAATGCTGGAGAGCTATCTGTTTCATACACCAATGTTGAACCAGATTTTTTGAGTTGTCCTTTCCAAACAGGGAAATATTATATATATATAGACATATATATATATATATATACACATTGATCTACTATAAATGGTTAATTACCCATATATATATATATATATACAATGTGAGGCCCCCAAGATAGCTAAGTTGGTTTATAACTCCAATAACTTTGGTTTATGGTACTTATAACTATAGTTACTGGGGCTTATAAACCAACTTATAACTGGGGGGCCTCACATTGTACACATCTGGTGACCCCAGGAAGTCAACCGCATGTTTCTTTTTCAACCGATCGTCGCCAGTTTTGAAGCAGCGATCCAGCGATTGAGGAGCGCCGGATTTCGCCGCTGGAATCATTGTGATGAACCTGAAAGAAGTGGGGAGTTGGGGAGTTGGGTCTGTATTTTCCTGGGTCCTTATTGATGTTTTTCCAGGAAAAGTAGATGGTTTTTTGGTGGGTATCATCCCGTTAAGCCCGAAACCCCAATGGAGGTGGAGTGGATCAGGATCTGGATCTTTGGGGCCATAATGGCCATATGATGCGGGCATCTATCATTGGGATAGGCTGATGATGATGATGATGAGGACTTGGGAGGTTTAAAATGTGTGTGCTCATGTTCGGTACCAGAAAAGATAGCTGTGTATAGCTATACTACACACTACAGGTAGGGCAATGGGTCTGAACATGAAACCATAAAGACCCATAAAGCACCACAGGACCAACTGCAGCATGGATGCTATTAAACGAGTTAGATTTGGAGGCGGCAGCAACGCAAAGTCGGAACTGTTTTGGGAAACCATCAAAAGCATGCAAAAAATTACTTTACTTCGAGTGATCACCACCATGACATTTATCGATTTGTTACTGGCAAATCTTCTGGCATTCTATCTGACAAATAAATCTTCTGGCATATCTTCTGGCATATATTCTGGTATATCTTCTGTGATGTCTTCTGGCATTCTATCTGGCATATCTTCTGGCAGATGTTCTGGCATATCTTCTGGCATTCTATCTGGCATATCTTCTGGCATATTATCTGGCAAATCTTCTGGGCTTCTATCTAGCATATCTTGTGGCAGTCTATCTGATATTTTATCTGGCATTCTATGTGGCATACCTTCTCGCATTCTATCTGGCATATCTTCTGGCATTCTATCTGGTATATCTTCTGGCATTCTATCTGGCATATCTTCTGGCATTCTATTTGGCATATCTTCTGACATTCTATATGGCATATCTTCTCACATTCTTCCCGTTGAGGTCCGGCAGTGCCCACTGCGATCTGGAAGTCGCGGTTAAGCTCCGGCAGTGCCCACTGCGATCTGGAAGTCGCGGTTGAAGTCCGGCAGTGCCCACTGCGACCTGGAAGTCGCGGTTGAGGTCCGGCAGTGCCCACTGCTATCTGCAACTCGCGGTTGAGGTCCGGCAGTGCCCGCTGGGGATCTGGAGCTCGCGGTGGAGGTCCGGCAGTGCCCACTGGGGATCTGGACTGCGAGGAGGAGGCGGCGGGTGAGGAGGCCGAGGAGGAGGCGGAGGAGGAGGAGGAGGAGAACAGCTCTGATAAAATCTAACAACCCTCACCTGGCAGGTGGGGAAAAAACACGAGCGGAACTTGCTGTTGTTTAAAACTAACATAGTTCAATGATTTGCCGCCCCTATGAAAGGTTCAAACATCGCAGCTGCTGGATATCACCCACCGACTTTGAAGCAACTTAGGCTCTAAAACCTTTTCCATCATTTCCATCTAGTATGAAAACGGACAACATAGTTCAAACGTTCAAACCATTCCTAGCTGCTGTGAACAGGTACACTGTACACCAATCCAACGACAATGGCCCCATTGGCCACATACTACTGATGTGTTTTGTATTGTTGGCCATCCATACAGTTTTACACACATTAATCTGGATATTACACATGTACAATATAGTTATATAGTTATATAGTTATATATACATATATAGCTATTATAGGTATACATGTAGTTTCAACATGTTTCAATACATTCATTCATATAGAAGTAGGATACATCAATTCAGTGACTCAGACGTATCACTACTCTGGTTGGTGGTTTCAACCCCTATGAAAAATATGAAAGTCAGTTGGGATGATGAAATTCCCAATCTATGGAAAGTCATAATCCAGCCATGTTCCAAACCACCAACCAGTACTGGTATACAAGTCCAAGTCATCTCCGACGTCCAAGCAACGTGGCGCCAGCCCTACAGGGTGCGTTTCAGCAGGGCGAAGCTGTTTCCATTGCCCACCACGTCCACCACACCACCTAAGGGACACCGGGAGAGGGCCTAGGGGGTGGAGACCAGAGGTTACTTTCATAGCACCATGGTATAACCATGGTGAACTGGTTGGTGGTTGACCTACCCCTCTGAAAAATATTAGTCAGTGAACTAAACCCCCATGTTGGCATATGGTGATTATATCGGGCCCCTAGAACTATCGTGAGAAATAGATCCACTACCTCGAAGCGTCCGGTTTTTTTGGTGTCCTGGGATGCTGGGAGATGAGGGCGAAAACCATGGTGAAACCACGACATCATTCGGCATATTCGGCACTCAAATCAAGGAGGGTATACCCAAGAAGCCATGGAGGTTCCCAACCGACAAAAAATAAGAAACCCAGGATTCTGGAAATGAGAACTGAAAACACAAACTGGTTGGTGGTTGACCTACCCCTCTGAAAAATGTTAGTCAATTGGTCAATTGAGGTTACTATCCCAATATATGGAAAAACAAAAAATGTTCCAAACCACCAACCAACTTCACACTCACAAAAAGAACGGATTTGACAAACGAAGATGTCGATATGACCAACGGTAGGAATATGAACCATGTCCACCATGGTTGACCGCAATAGCCGCAGTTTCATTATGTGATGGTTGTAGGTGGGGATCAATATAGCCTTCACCAATTTCTGCATTAGGAATATATATATATATATGTATATTTATTTATTTATTTGGTATTAGGAATCAGCAGTACACATTTCACCAAGAGTAGGCATATTAGGAACATACTTGGAATCATGACAATTTCTGATGGTTTTTACGTATTTTCACATGTTTTCACTGGTGTCATCCATGGCCAAAACCTCACATCAACTACTTCGGGGGCTCGCCAGTTTTCCCACAATAAGGCTCTGCTGCGATTATCCGGTATCCATGGTTCCTGGGTCATAAATACCCCGATATACAAAAGAAATGCAGAAGATGTGATCAAGTTCCAAAGCGCTTGTCTTTGGTATTCTTGTGGAAGTAAGAAATCCAGAAGATATCATCGAAGTCAATTTTCCCTCAGTGAATAGATTGGTATTTTTTGGTCACCGAGCGACTTCGAAACTCGTCCTCAATGATGTGATCTGGTGGATTTGCAATAGTACCAATTGGTACCACCTCGCCGGTCTTCTTGATGGCAAACATACCTGGCTGCTTGGAGGCTCCCCACTGTACATCGTGTACCCATCCCCAGAGTCATTCCACTGTATAGTATCGTACCTATAGTATCGTATCGTTTTCAACAATGACTTGAATATAGTCAACTATAGTGGTGTAGCAAGCAGTAAATCACTATCGTATATCAAATTATCACTAACTGTTTAAATCACGCTGACTTACGAGGACCCCTACCATCAGAGCTCTTTTGTGTTTAGCTGGACGGTCCAAGGCCATGACGTATGTTTTTCCCACCTGCCAGGTGAGGGTTGTTAGATTTTATCAGAGCTGTTCTCCTCTTCCTCCTCCTCCGCCTCCTCCGCCTCCTCTGCCTCCTCCGCCTCCTCACCCGCCGCCTCCTCCTCGCAGTCCAGATCCCAGTGGGCACAGCCGGACCTCCACCGCGAGCTCCAGATCCCAGTGGGCACTGCCGGACCTCAACCGCGAGTTGCAGATCGCAGTGGGCACTGCCGGACCTCAACCGCGAGTTGCAGATCGCAGTGGGCACTGCCGGACCTCAACCGCGACTTCCAGGTCGCAGTGGGCACTGCCGGACCTCAACCGCGACTTCCAGATCGCAGTGGGCACTGCCGGACCTCAACTGCGAGCTCCAGATCCCATGGGCACTGCCGCCGGACCTCCACCGCGAGCTCCAGATCGCAGTGGGCACTGCCGGACCTCAACCGCGAGTTGCAGATCGCAGTGGGCACTGCCGGACCTCAACCGCGACTTCCAGATCGCAGTGGGCACTGCCGGACCTCAACGGGAAGAATGTCAGAAAAGATGTCAGATAGAATGTCAGAAGATATGCCAGATAGAATGCCAGAAAGAATTCAGAAAGAATATCAGCAGATATGCCAGACAGAATGTCCGAAGATATGCCAGAAAGAATGTCAGAAGATATGCCAGATAGAATGTCAGATGATATGCCAGATAATATGCCAGAAGATATGCCAGATAGAATGCCAGATAGAATGCCAGAAGATTTGCCAGAAAATATGCCAGAAGATATGCTAGATAGAAGCCCAGAAGATTTGCCAGATAATATGTCAGAAGATATGTCAGATAGAATGCCAGAAGTTTTGCCAGTAAGAAAATGTATAAATGTCATGGTGGGGTTTACACGAAGTAAAGTATTTTTTCCGCCAGGTCCGCCAAGCATATCTGTTTGGTGGTTGACCTACCCCTCTGAAACATATGAAAGTCAAATGGGATGATGAAATTCCCAACTGAATGGAAAGTCATAATCCAGCCATGTTCCGTCACCACCAACCAGGTATGTGATTACACAGGGTGGGATCATCCCTCGAGTAAAGCTAACATAAGTTAAGCTTTCCTTCACTGGGGCGGGTATAGTTCAAGAGTGGGGTAGCGATGGACCACACACGCTCAGGCATGTGGCGAGTCATTGAAAGCTGTTGTCTATGGAATGGCATTCCCAAAACATCCTGTATCAATATCGGTTCACTCCCTATTTTCCTCATAGCACTGGACTACTGGACCCACAAAATGCACGGAATTCTGATCCACATCCCACATCAAATCACCCGAGGTTTTTCCCCGTTGACCCCCACTTCGCTGCCGCCCCAGCTACCCCAGACGTTTTCCGTGGGCATATTGGGCACGGAGACCACGTCGGTCAACTGATCCTCCACTTTGTCCAACAAAAAGCCGTTGCCGAAGTCAGCGATCACACCCCAGGGCACTACCCGACCTGGGGGCCACCCTCGGGTCCGAGCGTTTGTGGCATATCTCGACCCATACCCATAGAAAAAACAAGAAGCCCTGGGAATTAGTCCCCCATACACAAGACCCATATGACACCACCATACCGCTACATGCTAAAAATAGGCATGCCGCCACTGCATCCCATGGTGTATCATAATATGTTCCACTCAAGTTACAATAAATGCGTGCAAAACACACATCCATACCGTGGGCTATACAAGGACGTGATTTTGTCCATCAAAAAAAGCTTTCGGAGCACTTGCGAAAAACAAAATCACAATTGCTGTTGCTAGACAAAGCACCCATTCATTTAGTGAAGACACTTGGAAATTTCTGGGTTGGAAACCATATTTGCATACATTGTGGGCTGACACACTTCTCAGTTTAGGGGAGAGGGTATGTTTGTTCATTTGAGGTCGGCATCGTCCTATTACTGTATATCCCGATTCAATGGTTGGACAAATGTTGGCCAATTATATCCGCCATTTGTGCTGGTTAAATCCACTCCTTGAACATCCGGTACTATGAATCACGGAATTATTGGCCCCTATCCCATGGTATATCATCGTTTGCATTCGTGCCATATTACACATGAAAATTGACATATCACCGTGTAAATCCCAAAAAACATCACATATGCATTCCCTACAAAAATCTTGCCGTTTTTGGTGTGACAAATCCACAATTTGTCCATAGTCGATCTTTGATAGCCCACAAAAAAATAAAAAATAAAAATAAAATAATAATGATAATAATAATAATATGTTGCTGACTATGTTTTTTCCCACTTGGGATTCACCATATTCACCAATAATATCACCATTTTCACCATGTTCACCATTTCTTAACCACTATTAACCATAGATTAACCATATCTTAGCATATCTTAGCCATATCTTAGCCACTATTAGCCACAGATTCACCATAGATTCGTGTTGGGGATGATCCTGCTCTCGTTCCAAGCGCTCCACCCTCCACCGTGGCCGTGGCACCATCCTCCTTGAGGGCGGCGAAGGTCGTGGTGGCTGCGGAGATGGATTTGATGGGCGCACCCTCCGACAGCTTCCGTTTCCTCAATGAGTCGAGTCGAAACGCTGCCAAGGTGAAATTCATCTGTGAAGCCATGAAGTACTTCGATGGATCTACCGGAAAGCCTAGGTCATGGAGGTATAAACCAAGATTGCCAAGTAAAGAAATAAAAAAAATGGAATTTAACAGGCAGAAAGGATGAATTCTCGGGAATACAATAATGAGATATATCAGAAAAAGATATTGGGCATATATCATTGGGTGAAACATGGGGAAATATGGAAGGTATAAACCCAATTATTTGTATAGGGATAAGGATGTGATAGATATCATGGGGATGAATGTAGCTCCTTGGCTCCCATTTTCCCTGAGGTTGGAGGTGGTGTGACCGCCATCTGCTTAGGTTTCACGGGATTCCACGTTGATTGTGACAATGCCCAACAAATTTCTCAGTATGCCCAAACTAATCTTCAACCATCATTCATGATTCATCAGTGACTTACCCTCTGGTAAATTAACATAGACCCTGAAAATCACCAATTTTTAGTGTAAACGAATCTTCCAAACCCGATGACTGCCAGGGTCGAACTGTTAATGTACCAGTGACTTATATCCCATCTTCGGCTGGATATTTATCAATTGACGAACGAGTCATCAACTACCCTCTGGTAATTTAACATAGCTATTGAAAATGGCTATTTATAGTGGATTTTCCCATAAAAAATGGTGATTTTCCATAGCTACGTTAAATTACCAGAGGGTAACCCAGCTTTAGCCGATTTTGCCAAGTGGCACATCCTCTTTCAAGTGTGCTCCATCCTGAGGCTGCAGTGATAGCCTGCTACCATGGCTAGGAAACATATGATATATCATAGCCCCAAAAAACAATGGTTTTTAGTGATGATATTCTATAGCAACCAAGGGAATATAGGGTTGCTATACCAACTTCTTGTGAGGATTTGACTTTCTATATCAGGTCATGAATCATGAAGGTCTGTGTGTTCAAACAAGCCATCAATTTTTGTAACCTCAATGGAGGTCAAATGAATATCTACAGGTACAGGATACTAAGAGTTACTTTGGTTTGACATAAAACAAATAGATGGTTCTTGCATTTTTTCCCTTGAACCAATCCACAATCCTTGACTACTAGTTAAATCAAACCAAGTTTCTGGTCAGATCTAGTTAATACAACAGACCCAAATATAGCTATTGTTGAAATCCCATGAAATACCATGATACATATATATATATGTATACATTCATTATACAATCATATCTCAACTATATCCGCATTCAATCCCCATCAAATCCCCATCAAATCCCCATTATATCCGCATTACAGTATATCGCCAGTTGAACTGGATCCACTAAAAATTATTATTGTGGAAATAAAAGAAACATATCCTGGTTGGTGGTTTTAACCATCTTGAAAAATATTAGTCAATGGGAAGGATTATCCCATGATTATGGACAAATAAAAAATGTTCCAAACCACCAACCAGTATGGGCTTGTCTGAGAATAGTGGACCCGATCTTCCAATGGATTATCATGCCTCATGTTGCCCATGAAAAAAAACTATTTGTGGGTATCTCGACTATTTTCAAACAAACCCATGAACAGTATCCTGATGTGATGTTGTGTGCATTTGCAAAAATGGGCATGCATGATATAAATTATATACTTTCAGGATATGAGTGATCACATTCCGATTCCCATCATATCCCCATTACAAGCCCAGTATATTCCCATTTTTCCATTCGTGAATGATTCATCACGCCAGAAATCAACTCTGCCGCGCCACGGGTGCGCAGCCCCAAGCGACCACTTCGCCGGTATCCTGGAGAGTTGTTCCGCTTCCCCATGTTTAATCCCATGGATGGTATTTTGGGATGTTCCAAGAGTTGAACATGATCATGGAAAAAACCAAGAAAACTGAGAGGGATACTCATGTTTGACCAATGATAGTCTAGGAAAATCAGGAATGATGGGGTTGTAAATGATCTAAACGGATATGTTTGTGGCACCAAACAGCATGAACAGAATAAAACAACTCAACTATATAACTATCCACAATCTGGCCAGTACCTGGGCTACCACATGAAAGAAATATGAAAGTCCAGGGGAAAAAAGCATCCCCGCTAATGCTTATCGTGAACCAGACGGTAAAACCCATGGTAAAACCCCTTTCAGCCGTTCTCACAAAATGACTGGGGAAGACCGCTGGACCATGTCAATTTCTGTTTCTGTGGTTGACCTACCCCCCTGAAAAATCATGGACAACTTGTCAGTTGGGATGATGAAATTCCCAATATATATATATATATGGAAAGTCATAATCCAGCCATGTTCCAGTCACCACCAACCAGATTTCTTGTGGCAACCAGCGGTTTTTTGGAGGGAAAATCATCGATGGATTTTGGTGGATTCCTCCAGCAAACGATGTTTGATTTCTACTAAGTGCCTGCCATGGAACACAGAGTATCCTGCCATGAAAGAAACGGGCCAGGAAAACGGCGTTCTGTATTTCATTATCTATTTCACCTAACTTCAAAGTCATTGTAGCTTGGATAAATATAAAACAGCATTCACGGCACCCATTGGATCCCATTAAAGAAACACTAGGTGAACGGCTGACCCTGTCTGACCCAGGTTTATCAGTGCGTCATCAACGCCATGCGGGGGGAGATACAGCCAAGTAACGTCAACCTTGACTGAGTGATCTTGGGGTGGGTCCCTATAAATGGTACAGTACTCCCAATGTGAGTAAAGTACTGGTTTGACAATATGGGGAGAAAATGATATGGTGTCTAATTATGGTGTCTAACAATTGGCCATGTGAAGCAAAACGTTCGTAATCAAAGGGTGCAAACTATGGACAAATCGATCATCATAGTTTATCATATCTATTCATAATGTTGGTGTATCTATTCCAGTACTTAATTACTGTGGCAGTTTACTGCAACTAGTATCAACCTAAACATGACCAGCAAAACGCATCATTGAAACTATTTGATGTAAACTAAATGAAGTGAACGTAATTTTGTACCACTTCGAAGTGCCCTAAAAACATCGGACCTTCAGTGCCGCAAAGACGTTGTCGGAGCCGACCACCGCAAGCACTCCGCTGGACAAACGATCCTGTGGAGCGAGCCACCACGGGGGGGTTATTTTTAGTGGTCGAAATTGAAGACCCTACCACAGATGACTTGGTCGATTTTTAAGTTAGTAACTTAGTATAAAAGCATCCAATTATTGGGGTGCCTAATTTTGATCCATACCCATATGTTTTTATGTTCTTGATGTTTTAAATGGGGTCTTGACTTTATAACTGTTGCAACTATTCGTGCTCTCTTTGATGTCTTTTAGGCGCTGGAAAACATAGGAAAAACACATGAGAAGTTGCACTTTGCTATCCACATTTCTGATACAAACTGTTGCAAATGCATGCAGATAAGAGGTTTTGAAATAATGCTGCAAGAAGCAAAATAATGGAAGGTTCAAGCTCCAACACACCGCGAATACCACGCAACTGGGGGGCTCCACCTCCAACATGTTCCAAACACATTGATTTCCACCACTCCAAAAGGTTTCTCTGGGGATTCATATTAGACCACATGAGCGTTTGCAGCGACGGGCGAACCAGGCGGCCTGAGGGTATTTATATATATATATATTAATATATGATAATGGATATATTTATATACATGTTTAAATTAAGTATAGTAGTGAACAAACAGAGCGTAGCCAGCCACTTTATGTAGCAAACATTTCATGAACATTGGGATAGCCCCCACAAAGCATCAGAAGTTGAAAAGAGTGTAAACACCAAAACCTGGGCAAACAATCTATTGGTAGCATCACCACCCTACCAACCAAACAATGGCAATTACGGTTGGTTATGGTTGGTTACGGGAATTCAGCAGTCATAGCCCTGTTCACATATTTGATGCAGATCACTTGAACTACGAATGTTCAGTCGATGGGA
This sequence comes from Cladocopium goreaui, assembly GCA_947184155.2. Lineage (NCBI taxonomy): Eukaryota > Dinophyceae > Suessiales > Symbiodiniaceae > Cladocopium > Cladocopium goreaui. Next base: position 46,253 of record CAMXCT020002095.1, read on the forward strand.
CCTGGCAAGAAAGAGCTTCAATCATGGCTGAAGACTGCCTGATTTTTCTCTTGGATTTAAAAGAACAACCAATTGAAAGTAGGTTGATACGAATTTAAGATCCGTACCTTTTACAAGTGCAATGCTGATTCATTTTTTTGGTTTGAGATACCCTCTGTATTGTTGGGGGGGTGCTACACTAATCAAGATCCAACATTATTTTTGATTATCTAGTTATGTTGGTGGAACCAACCAACGGTTCATGGCCAAACAGCATTTCCTTTATTACACAGTGCACCACAAATGACCCATGCAATTCATGATTCCACCCTTTGTAACTCATACAAGTCATCTAGTTCGCATTGTTCCCTTCCAAAACCGCAAGTATCCCCTAAAATAGCCTAAGTTACCATCAATATGATTCTGCTTCTTTTTTTGGTTTTTGAAGGGTGGGCAGTTTTGAACTGTTAGTGGGGGGAGGCAAATCCCAATATATAAATATAGATATATGATATATGTCAGAATATGATAGAATATGATTACCTCATGTATTGTGCCCCCCGACATTTGGGGGTTGTCCAAAATACCTTTTCCCGGACAGCCCTCAATCGCTCAGCCAATCGCGTAGCAACCGCGGTACCACAGTGAGCAATCGCGGAAGGGTTTGTTCTTCGTTGATCAGATCATATACATAAAATATAAGTTATGTATTATATAATGAGGATCCATGCGTGAACGCATTCGATTTCAAATTTGGGAACAAAATAAGCTCGCGCGGTCCGGAAACGGTCCGGAAAACTCACAGTAGTACCAGCAGCAGTAGTAGTAGTAGTAGTAGTACTAGTAGTACTAGTAGTACTAGTAGTACTAGTCGTAGTAGTAGTAGTAGTAGTAGTAGTAGATAGTAGATAGTAGATAGTAGATAGTAGATAGTAGTAGTAGTAGTAGTAGTAGTAGTAGATAGTAGTAGTAGTAGATAGTAGTAGTAGTAGATAGTAGTAGTAGTAGATAGTAGTAGTAGATAGTAGTAGTAGATAGTAGTAGTAGATAGTAGTAGTAGATAGTAGTAGTAGATAGTAGTAGTAGTAGTAGTAGTAGTAGTAGTAGTAGTAGTAGTAGTAGTAGTAGGAGGGGTAAGGGTAGGAGTAGGAGTAGGAGTAGGAATAGGAGAAGGAGTTCTAGTAGCAGGGCAAGGGAAGAAAGGGAGAGGGAGGGTAGTAGTAGTAGTAGTAGTAGTAGTAGTAGTAGTAGTAGGAGGGGTAAGGGTAGGAGTAGGAGTAGGAGTAGGAATAGGAGAAGGAGTTCTAGTAGCAGGGCAAGGGAAGAAAGGGAGAGGGAGGGAACGAGAGAAAGAGAGAGAGAGAGGGAGGGAGGGGGAAACAGATGGTTGCGTTTGACCGGTTTCTGACGGGTTTCTGACTGGTTTCTGACTCGTTTCTGACTCGTTTCTGACCCTTCAGCGGAACTCGTGTCAATTGGATTTAAAAGCAAGAGCAGAAATTCCTAGGTGTACTAGTGGTAGTGGTGGTGCAGTAGCAGCGGGGGTGGTGGTAGTACTAAGAGTAGTAGCAAATCTAGTAGTGGGAGTAAGGATCCATGCGTGAACGCATTCGATTTCAAATTTGGAAGCAAAATAAGCTTGCGCGGTCCGGAAACGGTCCGGAAAACTCACAGTAGTACCAGCAGGACTAGCAGTAGCAGTAGCACTAGCAGTAGTGGTAGTGGAAATTGCAATAGGAGTAGGCGTAGGAGTTCTGATGGGAGGGTGAGGGAATAGGCAAGGGAGAGAGAGAGAGAGGTTGCGTTTGGAGTAGGAGTAGGAGTAGGAGTAGAAGTAGGAGTAGGAGCAGGAGTAGTAGTAGGAGTAGTAGTAGTAGTAGCAGTAGTAGCAGTAGTAGTAGCAGTAGTAGTAGCAGGAGTAGTAGTAGTAGTAGTAGTAGTAGTAGTATTAGTAGCAATGATAA
>CAMXCT020002095.1:50695-61001 GCA_947184155.2 Cladocopium goreaui
TATGTTAGTTCACCAGAGGGTAACCAACACACCCCGGTGATTTTTTCGGGATCTTGTTGCTATGGGGCTAGCTTATCATATCCTAAACCATCCGCAATGTTAAAAGTTTGCATATTTACGTGATCAATAACTACCCAAATCACCTACTGATACATAGATACCCAAGTCACCCATTCATGTCGGTACACGTGGTCATGGATTAAATGATACCCATAGGGATCCATGTATGGTATATATGCTAACATTGGGGGTATATTGATGGTAAATGTTACCATATATAGCATACATGGATCCTATGGGATATGAGATGGGAATGCATTAAATCTGTGTTTTGTCATATAGTAGCGTGGTTTCGTCTCAAAACCAGGGTACCCCCAAATCCAACGACTCATCATTTTCTCTATGTACATTGGCGTTTGGGGTTCCACATGCCGTCCACATCTACCGTCTATGAGGGAACGACCCACCTGTCCATTAGGCAACCTGTGCAGCACCCAATTTATGTGTATATGTATATGTAATTATATGTACACATCTATGATTATATGTATGCTAGCCCCCAAAATATGTAGTTTTATAGTTTCCAAGAATACAAAAGCTGCACCTTGCAGGATCAACGTTACCATGTGGGTAGTTTTAACTGGAATCCTAGGCTTCAAACTGGGTCCTGAAATTGAGCAACGTGCTTCCGGTTTGCAATGTGTCAAGGTCTACAATTTGTCACCGTACACTAAACCCAACCTGAAAATTGAAACACAATTTTACGTACAAGCCACCAACTACTCACCCTATCACCCACTCAATCCTCTTCAACGCAGGGGTCCCTAGTTGTAAGCTTTTGTTTCGATATGTCTCCGCCATACAAATCTAGTACCGCACTCTTTTTTTGGCCCCCCTGTTCTGATGTTTTTGCCATCCTAGCTGTCATAACTTAGACAAATCAGCTTTGTTCATGGCAAGGAAAAAACATGTCTGATCATGTTTGCAAGTTTTTGCTGCTTCATTTTCCGTTCAAGTTTGTTCATGATTTCCCCATTTCCCCAATGCCCATGAGTCCATGGGACAAAAAAAACAATGGAATTTGTGGATGTACCGTCATTTTCCCATGATTTTCCCATGTTTTGATGGCCCCCATGTTTGCCCAGTTGCTACATTCCTCCTCATCCGTTGGAGGACCCCAGGTCACTTCCATTCTTCCGCCCCTGGCGGCCCCAGGCCCCAGGATCCGTTGCCGCGGATGATGGGATACGATCTGATAAAAAAACTGGAACATCACTGGTTATATCTGGTTATATCACTATTAACTAGTTATAATTGGGAACTTACAAGTTATAACCAGTTATTAACTGGATATATCTGATTACAGCTGGTTGTAACTGCATATTTCATGGGATATGGTATCAATATTTCACCAGATCATTGATACATACTGTGTATAAATACTGATGAGTGATTTCAAACAATGTTCGTGATTGGGGATCATCATGCCAAATGTCTGAAATCTGCCATCAACCAGAGAAAAACCAAGGATTATGGCATGTCTCCTCGCCAGTTTGCCCTTCGTAGCGTCGCCACATCCGACGTGGCAGTGCTCATCGGCAGACGGCAAGGCTAGATTTGCCCTTTGTTCTTTTCATGGCGCCATCACTGAGAGCTGTGGCATTGAAAAAGAATTCGTGTTTTCCGCTTCGTCTTACCCTGCTCTGTGCTGGCCTACGCCTGCTTGAGACTCATTCGAGTCTCTGGGCTGCGGCTAGTGGGGCTTCTCGACCGGCTGGACATTGCTGACACCTACACTGTATGATGGTGTAGTGGTGCTGCACAGCTAAGTCACCAGATTTGGCATTGCCTGGGTTGATCAGCTGGATCTACTTGAACTCACAGAAAGTTCACGTTTCCGCTCCCGCAATGGTACCATATAATTTATCTAGTGCATCGCAAATACCATAGTAAATCTTATCAAACATCCGTAGTCCTGACTCATATTTTGTGGGTTGAATTCTAATGCTGACTCCTCAAAGTCCGATAAATTTGCCAATGTTTGTTATTGTTCGTCGTCAAAACATGATCATTCCCAGGGACTGTCTCAGATAACCTGCAGAGAACAGGTGATTTCCAGTTTGGTATTTTTACTGATGTTGTACTGGTTGGTTGTTTCAAACCCTCTGAAAAAGATTAGTCAAATGGGATTATTATTCCCAGTATATGGGAAAATAAAAAATGGTCCAAACCACCAACCAGTGTGTTTGCCAATGTATGGCAAACATCTGACTCATATCAGTAGACTGCACATGTCACCAAAACAACTACACATGCCCATTTGTGGATGGTTAAGTCTAGAATGCTGGGCGGTAACTCACCCTTGATGGTCTATCCGACCATCATACTTATCTCGGACAATCTTGGATTCCTCTGAAAACATACATAGATGGTTAGCTGATTTTATCCACATTTTGCTTGGGCATTAATTTACAGTAAAACACGAAGCAACCATGTTCATTGCCCACTTATAGTCGCTATCCACTTCTGGCTGGAGGTTGCCTAAACATTGGAGATACCAACAAATTAGCATTTTAACACGGAAACTGACAGAACACAATCAACCGTTGAATATCTAAGTGGTACCATCCCATTACTTTGTTTTTCCCCGTTTTCTTGGTTGAATCACGATTTTCCTTGGCAAAATCACACGTGTCCACCATGTGTGTTAGTTCAATCAGCATTTTCCAGAAGTTTTCATGGGAAAAATCCTCCGTTCTGCTGGTTAGATCTTCATGTTCCACCTTTTCAGTTTATTTTTTGTGAGTTAAATCATGTTCAATCCCCATCTCTGATGGTTAGATTCCAGTTTTCCACCATTTTTTCGCGAAGCTGCCGAGGCACTTCTCGGCATCGCCCCAGGTGACCACAGCGCCGGTGTCCTTCAGGGCAGCAAAGGCGGATGCCGTACCTCGGAGCAGTGAAGGGAGAATTGGAGCGCACATTAATGGTTATTGATGGTTATTAATCACCAAACGTAATGTGCTACCTTGGTTCCCTGGGTCCTCTTAATGGCTATTAATGGTTATTAATGGTTCTTAATATTTATCCTCAGGGTGAAACATCAATGGTTATTCATGGTTATTAATATCTATATGAATGGTTATTAATGCCCATAGGATCCATGTATGCTATATATGGTAACATGGATCCCATCAATATACCCCCAATGTTAGCATATATACCAGCACCATGGATCCTATGGGATATATGAATGGTTATTAATATTAATTGGAATACCAACTATGAATACCAACTATGAATACCAACTATATCAGCTATTAATGGCTATTAATTGTTATTCATGGTTCTTAATATTTATCCTCAGGGTGAAACATCAATGGTTATTCATGGTTATTAATGGTTATTATTATCTATATGAATGGTTATTAATACCCATAGGATCCATGGTGCTGCTATATATGGTAACATGGATCCCATCAATATACCCCCAATGTTGGCATATATCATATATACCATACATGGATCCTATGGGATATATGAATGGTTATTAATATATTAATTGGAATACCAACTATGAATACCAACTGTGAATACCAACTATATCAGCTATTAATGGCTATTAATTGTTATTCATGGTTCTTAATATTTATCCTCAGGGTGAAACATCAATGGTTATTCATGGTTATTCATGGTTGTTAATATCTATATGAATGGTTATTAATGCCCATAGGATCCATGTATGCTATATATGGTAACATGGATCCCATCAATATACCCCCCAATGTTAGCATATATACCAGCACCATGGATCCTATGGGATATATGAATGGTTATTAATATTAATTGGAATACCAACTATGAATACCAACTATGAATACCAACTATATCAGCTATTAATGGCTATTAATTGTTATTCATGGTTCTTAATATTTATCCTCAGGGTGAAACATCAATGGTTATTCATGGTTATTAATGGTTATTATTATTTATATGAATGGTTATTAATACCCATAGGATCCATGGTGCTGCTATATATGGTAACATGGATCCCATCAATATACCCCCAATGTTGGCATATATCATATATACCATACATGGATCCTATGGGATATATGAATGGTTATTAATATTAATTGGAATACCAACTATGAATACCAACTATATCAGCTATTAATGGCTATTAATTGTTATTCATGGTTCTTAATATTTATCCTCAGGGAAATATGGGGGAAACAAAAACATCAAGTCAAGTTCTAAGTAAAGATGGGGATGTACCCTCTGGTTATGACTAACATAGCCATGGAAAATGGATGAAAATGGCCCATTAAAACCTCCATTTATAAGGGATGTTCCATGGCTATGTTAAATAACCAGATGGTAATATTTATATGAATTGTTATTAATATATGAATGGTTACTAATATTAATTGGAATGTATTTACATTATGTACTATCATAACAATCACTAATCACTAATGAGATAATAGTGCTTATATTAAAATTGAATAATTAGAAAATAGTGCTAATTGGTTTATTCTTGTTTATGATAGTAATATCGCTAATCATTCATAGGTAGTAGATAATCACTAACCACTAATGGAATGATGAATTATCTATTAGTTCTGATTGATACTTGATAATAACTAATAGATACCAATCATTGCAGATGAAAATTTGATTGTTTAAGAAAACGTGTGACAACTGAAACACCAAATAATCACTGGGTCAAATGTTGCACTAATAACAAGATTTGTTTTAAAAACGAACGCTAGTCGTGAATCCTCAATCAGGAAGATTTGTGGGTGAAATGACTGTTCTATACCAAAAAACACCTGGGGTGATTTTTGACGGCCATGGCCTATATGGAGCAAGATGTGGATATTCCATTCATTGCCATTTCAGTTGGGAAAGGTGAATATCATTGAAGCAGTATAGCTATAATTGTTAGTATCAGAGATGAACAACTATGATTGAATCTAAAATCAATTAGTTGTTGAACAAGCTGCGGAGCACAAATGAACTTATGATCAAACATATCAAAACCAGGAAGTTTTGGTTCCCCGTGTTTAAAACAAAATACCCTGCTGTTCATATCAAAATCGCAGGCATTAGGCACACGAGCCTTGAATGGATGTATCATCACTTTGGTCCATCCCTGTAAACTGTATGTGTTTCCAACATTTCAAAACCCATGGTAATTCCAATGCAGGAGCAAGCACACATGGAGCTACACAGAAGGGCCGTCTAAGGAAAACTCTCCTGTGGATCCTACTAGCCCAATCTGTGCAGATCCACGATAGGGCACTGTCATCTTCTGACAGTTTATGTGCACCAACTGCAGTTGACTAGAATTGTAAACTGCATATCTTGGCACAATTTTTGAATATTGGCAAGTTAACACAGTCAACCGTTGGTTAATCCATGGTTTCGACTTAATCAACTATTAATCCCCATTCATCCCCATTAATCCATGGTTTACCTTACCCCCACAAAAATCTGCGTTGTGAGGTCGCTGTAATTCACGCGACGCGGAACTGCTGATGGAGGTGACTCCGCTTCGCAGTTGCTCGGCCACCTCGCGGCAGTCTCCACCTGGCGATGCCACTGAATTTTCATCAGATTCATGGTGATTTCATGGGGATTTCATGGTGGTTTAATGGTGGTTTAATTGGATTCAATGGTGATTTCAGGGTGATTTATTGGGATTTTTCATGGTAATTTGATGGGGATCAATGGGGATGAATGGGGGTTATTTTGGGGTTTTGTGAGGTTTAAAGGGGATAAACTCTGACACAGTACACCACTTGATGTGTTTTAGTACATCCAAGAACTAATTCTTGAAGGTTAAATCAAGATATGATTGACTATTCGCATTGCCACTTAAAATGTCCACTCGTTTTGTCCCATCGTTGTAGCCAGATCTGACCACATGACTTGGCCGTTGTAGCCTCGCTGGGCCGATGGTTTGCCCGGCAGTTTACCCTATCCATAATACGGCGAAGTTGAATATCTATCCTGGTTGGTGGTGTCAACCCTCTGAAAAATATGAGTTGGTCAATTGGGAGTATTATTTCCAATATATGGAAAAATGTTCCACACCACCAACCAGTTACTGTTTCACTGTTTGATGAAGCGCCAAAATCCAATCCCCAAAAAATGGTTCCTACTTCGTACACATCAGGGCCTCAAGGCCATCAGCTCTTTTTTCTGTGGATCGAATCCACAACTGTTTGGTGGTTTAAACCCTCGGTGGGGATCATCATCCACAGACTTGAAACCATCAATGAGTTCCAGTATCCCCAGATAAAACCCGCTATATCCCCATCATGGGACCCCACTATATCCTCATTAAAGAAACACCAATTTGACCCAATTTGTCTGCTCATTCCAGTAGCTTTTAATTTCTTCACTAACGGTAGGATTGTACTCAAGATGTGCTTGGTGACAGGCCCTCGAACTTTTCAATGCTTTCACCCTGCACGTGCCGTTCTTGAGGTCAAAGTCATGCCCTTGCAGCCGGAGAACTTCAGTGATTCAAAGGCAGAGAAGATGTGACAACAACGCCACATAGATCCAAGTAGACCCCACTTTCAGGGCATGTGCCTGCCAACCAAAGGTCGCGCCGTGTGGGGCGCCAGCTCCGCGGCTTACCAAGACGAAAGTTTGGTTCTGCCTTTCTTTTTTTGGGCCTGCCATGCTTTCGTGCCATGATGCCGCAGGAATGGACCAAGTATCTCTAGCACTAAGCTTGAGATATCAAATTCTCAAAGTTCATGAAATATAGGACACTGGCATTTTCCGGTATTTTGGTTTAAAAAAAAAGAGAGATATTTCCACACCGTTTTTCCTTAAATCCACCTTCTTTTTTCAGTTGGGCATCCCGGTGGGGTTGTCACTTGGTATTGCATGGAACTACATTATGGCATAACTATGGTAAGAACATGTAAGAACCCCCATAATCTGGGATATAATATGATATAACCCCTATAACTTTGCTATATATCCAATATATACAATATATATATATATATCCAATACATATATATATATATATATCGATATATCCGGACACCTATAACCGGAACTGCACCCCAAACAAAAACGTTCCGTAGCTCTCGACGCCCCGCATCCGTAGCTCTCGCCTGCACCGAACGAGCCCCACGTCACACAGGCGCCATTGGCCGTCAGGGCTGCGAAGGCACCGTCTGCACCAAATGGAGTTTGGCCAAGCATTTCTGAAAATGGGATAGCCCGGAATTTGATGGTTCATCATCATCATCATCATGATGCCTATCAACATGCCTATCAACATGGCTATACATGGAGGAGGAGCCAAATTGGATTTCAGGAACAAAACATCGCGAACATTGGCATAGCAAACGCGGATCTGTCTATATGTCAATAACAGGTTAACTATAAGTGGCTAACAGGTATTCACTGGAATTGGGCCAGTTCAAAGGCGTACCCAGAACTGCTTGGTGCAAGTCCTTAAAACCTGCTGCAATGCAATACTGAAATGACACATAATGAATTCTATAATAAAGCTCACTGTCACAAACACAATTGTTCCATTGGCGCTACAGGATCTCTCCATAATTGGGGATAGGTCACCCCCAGAACCGTTAGCTACATTTTAGCTGGAAAAAATGATCAAGTCAGAAGACCGTAGAAGAGTTGGCTTCAAAATATACAAATACACAGGAACAATACAGGCTTACCAAATAAATAAGTTGCTTTAAAGTCCCATCCAACTAGAATACTATAAAACCTATCTAACATAAACCTCAGTACTATAGACTATAGATCTATCTAACATAAACCAACAAGTTAAGCCACTTGCAAACCAACTCCTCGTCGAGCCCAACTTAGGCCACCATTAAAATGCTGGCTTCATCCCTAAATGGATCTGTCTCAAAGTGATCAGCCCATGCCAGCCCCGTTGCCCCGGACGCCTCCCGAGATTTATATAACTGGTGTATAACCAGGCAAAACAAGTTTGTAGTGGATATCTCTACAATTACTTTGGGTCAAAACAGAAACTGAATTTCTATGCCTATTGACTTACAATGGGGGTTAAACGATCCATATCCCATAATTGTACACATTAAACTATATGAAACTCCCGAACTTCCCACGGTGCAATATCGGAAAATATCAATAACATGGGTTAATGACAGTTGTATATACCCTCTGGTAAAGGTTCACATAATGAACTGGAAAATCACCATTTTCAATGGGTAAATCCACTATTTCTATGGCCATTTTCAATATGTAACAAATTACCAGAGAGTATCCCATATACTTAGTTACTTAACTCCCATAATCGCAACGGAAATCAGAGATTTCCCCTGGTTTCCCATGGGAAAACACAGGCCTCCAGAGCCCCAGGCGCCAGTGATGGACACCACATCCACCAACTGCTCGGCGACACCTCCGAAGTTTGGCGAAAGAAAGAAAAACCGGAAAATCCAAGCCACAAAACCCAAAATGTCACACAAGAATATAACATATATATATATGTATATATATATGGTGTTTAATGTATGTATATATATATGTATATGTATATGTATGTGTATATGTATGTAATGTGTATATATATATATATATGTATAATAAATAAATATATATATATATATATATTTGTATATATATATACAAATATATATATATATATATACAAATATATATATATATACAAATATATATATATACAAATATATATATATATATATATATTTGTATATATATATATATATATATACATATTAATATAGACAATAGATAGATGACTCTGACACATATACTTTGGGCTCTGCCTTGTGACACTAACAGTGACCACAATTCATACCACAAAAAAAAGCACAAGAAAAATCAGGTTGTTGTCTCCAATATGACTTTCATTTCCCCTTATTAAGGCTAGATGACCAGGCATATTCCCTGCAAGTTGGCTCCACGGTCGGCACATTTTCTTGCCATGCCCATAAGTCCTTGCTGTCAAAATTCGACATTGGCATTTCCAATGGGATGCCTCATGCATCCAGCTTGTCAGGACCTTGTGGGTAGTGATGCTGCTGATTGCAAAGCAATATTGTTTAGGGTTTTGGATGCTGCCCATTGCAGCGATGATGGCAAAGCAATACTGTTTAGGGATTCGGATGCTGCCCATTGCAGCGCTGATGGCAAAGCAACACTGGTTAGGGTTTAGGATGCTGCCCACCACAATGCCGATGGCAAAGTAATGTTGTTAGGGTTTAGAATGTTGCCCATCGCAGCGCAGATAGCAAAACAATAGAATGTGTGTGTACAATACATATAAAGGCCAGGGCTGCTGGACTGACCCTGGGCAAGGCCTGGGGGCTGAGCCTGGGGACTGAGCCTGGGGGCTGGGGAACGCTGGGGGACTAGAGGCCTGGCGGGCTGGCTGGCTGAGGGGGGTCTGGAGCTGGGCCGGGCTGGCCAATTGAAAATGCTTTAAAAGCAGCGACTTTCCAAAAGCAGAAAGAAAGCAGAAAAAAGCAGAAAAAAAGTAGAAAAAAAGTAGGAAAAAAAGGAACAGGACTTTGTTTTTTTGTGCTTTTTTTTTGTGGTATGAATTGTGTTTTTTTTTGTGTTTTTTTTGTGGTATGAATTGTATTTTTTTTGTTTTTTTTTGTGGTATGAATTGTGTTTTTTTTTTGTGCTTTTTTTTGTGGTATGAATTGTTTTTTTTTTGGTGTTTTTTTTGTGGTATGAATTGTGTTTTTTTTGTGCTTTTTTTGTGGTATGAATTGTGTTTTTTTTTGTGCTTTTCTTTGTGGTATGAATTGTGTGTTTTTTTTCCTTTTTTTGTGGTATGAATTGTGTGTTTTTTTTGTCCTTTTTTTGTGGTATGAATTGTGTGTTTTTTTTGTGGTATGAATTGTGTTTTTTTTGTGCTTTTTTGTGGTATGAATTGTTGTTTTTTTTGTGCTTTTTTTGTGGTATGAATTGTGTTTTTTTTTCTGCTTTTTTTGTGGTATGAATTGTGTTTTTTTTGTGCTTGTTTTTGTGGTATGAATTGTGTTTTTTTTGTGCTTTTTTTGTGGTATGAATTGTGTTTTTTTTGTGGTATGAATTGTGTTTTTTTTCGTGCTTTTTTTGTGCTTTTTTTTGTGCTTTCTGGCAATTGAAAACAAATTAGATAATAGTTTCCCTTCGCAATTTCAAGGACGAACGGGCTGGAAACGCGCATGATTTGTGGTTTTTTTTTGTGCTTTTTTTTGTGGTATGAACTGTGTTTTTTTTTGTGCTTTTTTTTGTGGTATGAATTGTGGTTTTTTTT
>CAMXCT020002095.1:61101-115559 GCA_947184155.2 Cladocopium goreaui
CCGGCGTGTCTTGTGGATCTTGCTTGTTCGTAGTTGTACTGTTTGTTTAGTCTTTTGTCTTTGTCTAGACTTTCCCTTGGCGCGGATTTTTGCCCCGTCTAACTTGAACCCACCCCGCCCTCCCCCAATTTCAACCCAAACCCCGCTTACGCAACACAATCTTTTCTGTCTTCTCTTCGTATTTTTCCTCTGTGTCTTTCGTTGCAATGTGCTGGGTTCGTCTCTGCCCCCGCCTTGCACACCGTGCGCGTGTTCTTGTTTGCTCCACTGCGTCCTGCGCTTCACGTTCTTGGTTGGCTAGCTGGCTTGCTGTTGTCTAAGCTTTCTTCTGCCGCCGTTGCTTCGCCATGAATGTGCTACAAGGGCTTTCTAGGGCTGACGCCCCGTCTACACAACAGCCTTGGTTTAGCCAAAAGCTTTGCTGCACTCAAACCCACTCCTGTACAGACCAACCCTGTCTTACACAAGTGCCCTGCCCGGCTTCCTCACCTTCATGCTCTTGCTGGGTCGGCTGCTTTGCTACTCTCTCTCTCTTGACTGCACTGAAGAGCAGGGTTGGCTCCCACCTTTTCAGGGTCTAGGACTTCTATCTTGGTGAGCAAGAGTAACACCAGCCTTTTAGGAACCAAATCCACAAAATGCTCACTTTATCGTGGCGGTACCGCCGAAGCCAGCCTGGGGTTGCAACTTACACTTGTACAAAACCTGTCAACCATCATCGATAAATTTCGATTTCATAGTCAGGTGCTGTTTCGCCCTTGCTCTTTTCGACTCTGGGCTGGGTCATCTGTCGCTTGGCTCCGGCAGCTCGACGTCAGCAAGTTGAAGAGTACCTGCAGCTGACACAAAGGGACCACGAATCGGGGCCGTCAACATGTGCAAAGTTGGGTCAAGTTGCACAAAGTGTCTCAGAATCTCAACGTTCTCAACTCTTGAAGGAACATGAGGGCTGGGTCATCTGGCGATTGGTTCCGGCAGCTCGACGTCAGCAAGTTGAAGAGTACCTGCAGCTGACACAAAACGACCACAAATCGGGGCCGTCAACATGTGCAAAGTTGGGTCAAGTTGCACAAAGTCTCTCAAGAATCTCAATGTTCTCAACTCTTGAAGGAACATGAGGGCTGGGTCGTCTGGCGATTGGTTCCGGCAGCTCGACGTCAGCAAGTTGAAGAGCACCTGAAGCTGACCTAAAACGACCACAAATTGGGGCCATCAACATGTGCACAGTTGGGTCAGGTTGCACCAAGTGTCTCAAGAATCTCAATTTCTCAACTCTTGAAGGAGCATGAGGGCTGGGTCGTCTGGCGATTGGTTCCGGCAGCTCGACGTCAGCAAGTTGAAGAGCACCTGAAGCTGACACAAAATGACGACAAATCGGGGCCATCAACATGTGCAAAGTTGGGTCAAGTTGCACAAAGTGTCTCAATAATCTCAATGTTCTCAACTCTTGCAGGAACATGAGGGCTGGGTCATCTGGCGATTGGTTCCGGCAGCTCGACGTCAGCAAGTAGAAGAGCACCTGAAGCTGACACAAAACGACCACAAATCGGGACCATCAACATGTGCAAAGTTGGGTCAAGTTGCACAAAGTGTCTCAAGAATCTCAATGTTCCCAACTCTTGAAGGAACATGAGGGCTGGGTCATCTGGCGATTGGTTCCGGCAGCTCAACGTCAGCAAGTTGAAGAGCACCTGCAGCTGACACAAAACGACCACAAATCGGGGCCGTCAACATGTGCAAAGTTGGGTGAAGTTGCACAAAGTGTCTCAAGAATCTCAATGTTCTCAACTCTTGAAGGAACATGAGGTAATAAAAACGAAAGGCTATGCAATGTGAAGGATTTATCATCTATTGCCCCTATTTCTTGAGTTCTTGTAGCCCACTACCAATGAAACGTTTGCTCATCTGAGCTTCAAAAGCAAGTTTGCTTAGAACATGTCTCTGTACCTTCAGACCATTTTGCAGCCAATCCTTCGTCTGCACCTTTGTGATAGTCTTCAATTCAACAACTTTCCATCGTGCAGTGCGTTTTGCATTCTGCAACTGGTTGGAAACACCTGGGGATCTGGTCACGAACATGCTGAGCAAATGCAAACTTCTCAGGCAAAGGTAGCCCCGCCGCTCCCAGCAACCCCCTCAAGGCGTACGCCCCAAGGGGCGGGGCCGCGCCAGGGGCAATTCTGCCTTCTCCACCCAGCCAGTTGTGACCATGGCCTGCTTCCCTTCTTGCCCGTAGCGCCGCGCAGCCGCTGGGCTCAGCACCCCCACGACGGCCCCGAGCACATAGGCCCTTGATGAGGTGGCTTGGCTAGTCAGGTGCCTGGGTCGTCCAGTCCCGCTCCCGGACGGTGCCCTGGCCATCTTCACCAAGTCGCATGGCCACCCGTTTGAGGCGTGCATCATCCTCTGTCAGCTGAAATGCACTTTTTTTTTCCTCTTTTTGACAAGTGGGTGCGGTCCACTTGCTGCCACTCAGCTTCTGGTAATGCTTCAGCTGCAGCGCCAGGGATGGCCACGAGCAAGAACATCTTGACCAAGTGGCTGTGGCTGGGCTGGTTCCACTCACCGAAATAGTGGCAAATGCCATATCGCGCTGCCATTGCATGGGACTGTGAGGTGTAGGCACCTCGGCCGCAGGCCGTCCCATTGGCGCTGTTGTCACTTTCGGAAGGTAGAATTTCGCCAACAGCCAAGGCACTTGACACCCCGTTTAGGAATATGATAGAATAATCCCTTGGGAATTCCACCTCTCTCCGGGCTCAGATTTGATAAGCATGTCACTGGATATACTTATCGAATCATATTGAATCTAAATCCAAGTTCTAGGCCACGTATTTACTTTTAAAATCTGGGCTCCCGAGATAGACAAAACCAACAAATTGTTTATAAACCGAAGGACCCAAGCTAGACAAAACCCCCCCCCAAAAAAAAAGAGAGCTGGCCGCTGTGGGAGTGCACTTTTTTCCATGCAGTCATTACATTAACCATTATATTAGTCATTATATTAGTCATTATATACGTCATTAAATGAATCATTATTTTTATCATTATATGAATCATTATATGAATAATTATATGAATCATTATATGAATCATTATATCAATCATTAAATGAATCATGAAATGAATCATCATTATATCAGCCATTATATAATTTATTATATTAATCATTTTATTCATCATTACATTAGTCATTATATATATCATTAAATTAATCATTATATTAGTCAATAAGTTATCAAGTACATCAGCAATTACAAAAATCATTATATTAATCATTATCTTAGTCATTATAAAAGTCATTAAATGAATCATGAAATGAATCATTATATTTATCATTATATGAATCATTAAATTAATCACTATATTAATTATATTAGTCATTGCATTAGGCATTATACGAACCATTACATTAATCATTATATGAATCATGATAATACTCATGAGATTAATCATTAAATTCTTCATTTTAATAATCATTAAACTAGTCATTATATTGATCATTATAATAATCATGATGTTGATTATTTTATTAATCATTAGATTGATCATTATATTAGTCATTATATGAATTATTACTTTAATCATTATATTAATCAGTATATTAATCATTATATCAATCATTATACTAATCATTATAACATTCATTATACTAGCCATTGTATTTATCATTATATTAGTCATTAAATTAATCATTATATTAATCATTATATTAATCATTATATTAATCATTACATTACTCATTATATATAAACTCATTAAATTAGTCAGTATTTTACTCATGATATTAATCATTGTATTCATCATAATAGTAATCATTATATTAATCATTCTTGAAATAAAACCATGATACTAGCCATTATAAAAGTCATTAAGTGAATCATGAAATGAATAAGTATATTTATCATTAAATGAATCATTATATTAATCATTATATTTATCATTGTATGAATCATGATATTATAGTACATACCGTTATTATAGAAGATATTCAGGAATTACCGGAAAACCGATCTTCTATTTGAAACGGGTTTGGACGTGCGGAAAAATCCATTTCAAATAGAAGATAAATTAATTCAATGACCCAAAATGGTAGAACATCCGGGATGTTGGAGCTACTTTGGCACTCTCCGCAACCATGGCCCCGGGAGGGTCCAAACTAATATCTTCTATTTAAAAACCATTTAGACCAACACCAAAAGCACAAACTTGGTGGATCATCCAACCGAATATCTTCTATTTAAAAAATGATTTGTCGCACAATCTTGTTCTGAAAATTTAGGGTTGGCATAATGAATATCTTCTATTTGAAATGGTCTTTTCCGCTTCCCCATTGGTTGTTTGACAATATCTTCTATTTGAAAAAAAATGTCGGCCAATCTTGTTTTGAGAATTTGGAGTAAATATGGGTAAATACATGTGCATATAGTGAATATCTTCTATTTGAAATGGTCTTTTCCGCTTCCCCGTTGGTTGTTTGACAATATCTTCTATTTGAAAATGGTTTGTCGGCCAATCTTGTTTTGAGAATTTGGGAAAATAATGCCAGCATCTTCTATTTGAAAACGGGATTTCCCTTTTTTTGGGCTTGTGATGGGAACCTCTGGAAAATAATGCCAATATCTTCTATTTGAAAACGGGATTTCCGTTGTTTTTTTTGGCTTGTGATGGCAACCTCGGGAAAATAATATCAATATCTTCTATTTGAAAACGGAATTTCTGTGTTTTTTCTGGGCTTGTGATGGGAACCTCATTTGAAAACGGGATTTCCGTGTCTTTTTGGGCTTTTCTGGAAAATAATGCCAATATCTTCTATTTGAAAACGGGATTTCCCTTTTTTTGGGCTTGTGATGGGAACCTCTGGAAAATAATATCAATATCTTCTATTTGAAAACGGAATTTCCGTGTTTGTTCTGGGCTTGTGATGGGAACCTTATTTGAAAACGAGATTCCGTGTCTTTTTGAGCTTTTCTGGAAAATAATGCCAATATCTTCTATTTGAAAACGGGATTTCCCTTTTTTTGGGCTTGTGATGGGAACCTCTGGAAAATAATATCAATATCTTCTATTTGAAAACGGAATTTCCGTGTTTTTTTCTGGGCTTGTGATGGGAACCTCATTTGAAAACGGGATTTCCCTTTTTTGAGGCTTGTGATGGGAACCTCTGGAAATAATGCCAATATCTTCTATTTGAAAACGGGATTTCCCTTTTTTTGGGCTTGTGATGGGAACCTGTGGAAAATAATATCAATATCTTCTATTTGAAAACAGGATTTCCGTTGTTTTTTTTTGGCTTGTGATAGCAACCTCTGGAAAATAAAATCAATTATCTTCTATTTGAAAACGGAATTTCCGTGTTTTTTCTGGGCTTGTGATGGGCACCTCATTTGAAAACGGGATTTCCGTGTCTTCTTGGGCTTTTCTGGAAAAAAATGCTAATATCTTCTATTTGAAAAAGGGATTTCCCCTTTTTTGGGCTTGTGATGGGAACCCCTGGAAAATAATTCCAATATCTTCTATTTGAAAACGGAATTTCCGTGTTTTTTTTGGGCTTGTGATGGGAACCTCATTTGAAAACGGGATTTCCGTGTCTTTTTGGGCTTTTCTGGAAAATAATGCCAATATCTTCTATTTGAAAACGGGATTTCCCTTTTTTTGGGCTTGTGATGGGAACCTCTGGAAAATAATATCAATATCTTCTATTTGAAAACGGAATTTCCGTGTTTTTTCTGGGCTTGTGATGGGAACCTCATTTGAAAACGGGATTTCCGTGTCTTTTTGGGCTTTTCTGAAAAATAATGCCAATATCTTCTATTTGAAAACGGGATTTCCCTTTTTTTGGGCTTGTGATGGGAACCTCTGGAAAATAATGCCAATATCTTCTATTTGAAAACGGGATTTCCCTTTTTTTAGGCTTGTGATGGGAGCCTCTGGAAAATAATGCCAATATCTTCTATTTGAAAACGGGATTTCCGTTGTTGTTTTTGGCTTGTGATGGCAACCTCTGGAAAATAGTATCAACATCTTTTATTTGAAAACGGAATTTCCGTGTTTTTTCTGGGCTTGTGATGGGAACCTCATTTGAAAACGGGATTTCCGTGTCTTTTTGGGCTTTTCTGGAAAATAATGCCAAGTCTTCTATTTGAAAACGGGATTTTCCTTTTCTCCTAGCGACCGCGGACTCACCCACAGGTTTCCCGCGTCGATCGGACAGGCTGCGTGGCCTGGGGGGCTGACGTTTGGCGTTGGGCGGTGGCGTCCCCGGGGGGTTGCTCCGCTTGTGGGTTGGTGCTCCTTATATCCTTGACTCCGGCTTTCCCGCTGGGTCCTGTGGTTGGGGGTTGGGTTTCTGTGGTTTCCTAGGGGGTGGGTGGTCCCCTTATTCGCCCGGGGGGCCGCCTGCGGGCGGGTTGTGTTGTTCTCTGTTGCTGTTGCTTTATTTCCGTTTGCGTGTTTTTTTTATTTTGTTGTTTTTGGGTTTGTGATGGGAACCTCTGGAAAATATTCCAATATCTTCTATTTGAAAACGGAATTTCCGTGTTTTTTTCTGGGCTTGTGATGGGAACCTCATTTGAAAACGGGATTTCCGTGTCTTTTTGGGCTTTTCTGAAAAATAATGCCAATATCTTCTATTTGAAAACGGGATTTCCCTTTTTTTGGGCTTGTGATGGGAACCTCTGGAAAATAATGCCAATATCTTCTATTTGAAAACGGGATTTCCGTGTTTTTTCTGGGCTTGTGATGGGAACCTCATTTGAAAACGGGATTTCCGTGTCTTTTTGGGCTTTTCTGGAAAATAATGCCAATATCTTCTATTTCAAAACGGGATAGAAGCGGGACCCGGCCGGAGGTACTTTTGCACTCCCCTCTTCGGGGGGTCACCCGGGTCTGGGCGTCAATGTTCTATTGATTTTATTTAAAAAAAATCCCTGCAAAAAATCACAAACAATTACAGTGGGACAAACAATTTTCAAATAGACGATATTGCAAACATCATCCCAATGTTGATGGTTGCAAAGTGCAAAAGTAGTTCAAAAGACCAACAATCCAACAGTAACCCCTTCAACATTGGGATGATCTTTGCAATATCTTCTATTTGAAAACTGTTTTTCATGCATTCGGGATCTGTCGAACTCATGGGGTTACAAATGAATATCCTCTATTTGAAAACAATTTGGTGGAACTCTCTGGGTTCCCTCATGAAATATTATCTTCTATTTGAAAAGTGTTTTTCAGTACTCCTCGAATATCTTCTATTTGAAAAATAAATAGCATTACAGATTATCTTCTATTTGAAAAATGGTTTGAATCACCATCCCTCAATCAAAAAAACTAAAAAACCCATTGTTTTTGAACAGTTTTTCACCGACCCCCCCCCCGAAAGCGAGAATGCCAAAGTACCTCCGGCCGGGTCCCACTTCGGGAGGTACTTTGGCACTCTCCTCTTCGGGGGGTCACCCAGGTCCGGGCGTCAATGTTCTATTGATTTTAGATAATTCCCCTGCAAAAAACACAAAAAATGGCAGTGGGACAAAAGGTTTTCAAATAGAAGATATTCCAAAGATCATCCCAATGTTGAGGGGTTTATTCTTGGATTTTTGGTCATTTGAACTACTTTTGCACTCTGCAATATCTTCTATTTGAAACGCGTTTGGCCGCACACCCAAAAAGCATCTTCTATTTGAAATAATTCCTGAATATCTTCTATAATAACGGTATGTACTATAAATAACTGTTACATGTTTATTCCAACACCAAACTTGTCCAAATCTCTAGCTCCGGGAGCTTTAATTTTTGGTTCGTAGTCATGTGGAAACAGTTCCTGCCTGCCCTCCATGGAGCTGATGGCAGCATTGAACACAATGACATCCACCTGTGGGGCGCAGGGGCACCAGGATGCTCGACTGGGTTTGGGTGATCCCCCACCTGGATGGTCTGCTTCAAGGCCGCCTGCAGCAACCTGAGGTGATGCTATGATTTCTGAAGAGCTACGACCCAGGTTTCAATCATTTTCAATCTATTCCAAGCCTGACCTTTCCAAAACTCCCAGAAACGTTGGCGCAAAAAGCAAAGCAAAATAAAAGCTTGGCGTGCATTTATATATCATTGTACCGTACCTATCCAGTTCCGGGGCCTCTACTTGGATGATTGCCCTGTTAAGATCCATTAAGTGATTGATATCCGCTTGCGATTTGGGCTGATATGTCATCAACAAACATCACCTTCAGGGGGCCCATGGCTGTTTGAACACCATTGGACCATTGCAGGTCATGTTTCATCCGCCCAAAAAAGGGGGATAAATTTGTTCCATGAAAATGAAGGCACACAAACTGTAGAGTGCAAAGGGAGCTGGGCAGCTGGGCGCACCAACAAGTCTTGATAAAAACATCGGATTGCATGAAGAACTTCTTCAGGGAACCCCCAATGCATTTCATCCGCTCAAAAAGGGGGATACTGAAGTGGGTGGTCACTAGGGTCTGGAACTGAGTTGCCATCCAACTTAGATCCTGGGGGATTGGAAAACTACTTTCCAATCATTAGTCGCCTTCAGTTCCAGCCAGGAATACGGGATTAAGTTTTCTCACGGAACTCATTTTTATTGCCATATCATCCACTCAAAAACAGCAATGTCCAAAGTGCGGAAAATCATCTTCCAAACCCCAAACTCTTTGGAGTTCCGCGTCATATTTTGGGAGGTCTATCCCGCTGTATCCCCAGAATCCCCACCATTGTATCGCTGTTCTCTCTCTCTCTCTCTCTCTCCCTCCCTCCCTCCCTCCATCACCATCCCAGAGGTTCAGCATTTATCGCTGTTGTTTATATGTTTGGCTTTTTTTGGCTGGTTCTTGGGGAACATCAATGGATTGGAAGGAACATCCACCGCAAAGAAATGTTTTATCACCGAATTCATCGGGCTTTCCTTGTTCTTCAACTGAGAAAATCATCTCCATCATCCATGTGCAACTCCAAACCTTGGATTTAAATCTATACTTTCTGTTCATGTGTTATAATATAATATGAAATAATATAAATATATATATATAACATATATTAACATAAGATAAGATAATTAACGTACAATAATGAAATAATACATGTATACATTATGTTTTGCCAAAGTAGGTGTAAACGACTTTCAGGCTGTATAGGCAATGTTAGGTACGTACGGTGTGTTGGTACGATGATATATGGTACGGTACGGTGGTACGGTACGATGGTGAGGTGGTACGGTACGGTGGTGCAGTGTGTTGGTACGATGATATGATGGTACGGTACGGTGGTACGGTACGGTGGTGCGGTGTGTTGGTACGATGATATGTGGTACGGTACGGTGGTACGGTACGGTGGTGCGGTGGTACGGTACGGTGGTGCGGTGGTACGGTACGGTGGTGCAGTGTGTTGGTTCGATGGTATGTTGGTGCGGTACGGTGGTACGGTGCGATGCTGCCATGAATTTTTGCCACCATACTTGTACAATATGTTGATGTGATTTGATTTGTCTATGTACAGTGGTGCATTACGTAATATACAGTGTGAATGTCTGTTGAGATGTTGGTACGATAAAAAACTATTATATATACATAATGCTATAGTATTGTACTGAGTGTTGGTCAGATGGGATCGATATTACTATTGCATACGTTACCTACGGCAAATATGTTGGGCATAATAATGTGGTATGGTGTTATGGGGTCGGTGTGTTGTTTCGTGGTTTTGCTTATCTCATGATTTTATTTGGGGTACGGGTGTCATGAATAACTAACAACTGTAAAATCTAAAGCTAGTAATTGAGAGATATAGCGATCAGTCAAAGTGATGAACAATTGGGCCATGTTATAGAAGTTAACTTGTTTCTTCTCACATCCTTACATTTAGTTCAATGCTATGTTATGTTTAGTTCCTGGTGGTGGTTACAGGCAACAAATTCGAACTGCTGTGTATACGTTATACAAATTATATATATTTATATATATATATTATATTGTTTTTGGACCACCAAAGCATGAAATCCTTTTGCACACCCACCAAGATTGCCAGTCAAGGATGATGGTTCTGAGAGACTAATGACATTCAAATTTGAGGAAATCAATGTGGCATCATATGTTGGAAACTAAAAAACAAATACAACATAGAGAGCTGCTCATACTAAATTCAAAGAGCCAAACAGAAACCCAATACCAGCTCACTACATGAATATTTGATACAGTGTATCATTATATGTTCATCGCATGGACAAGAGAATTGGAACCATTTGAATACATGGTGCAGTGATGATAGCAAGTGAATGCAAAACACAACAAAAAATGCTAAGATCATATAAAAAGATTCAGTGGGGTGCACTTCACCTCATGATAGTGGAGCAATGGAATTCAAAGCTATCATTGATGGCTGCGCTGCGCTGGCAAATGCTGGAGTACGATCGCGAAGAGTCTTGTCTTATTCCCCACCTGCCAGGTGAGGGTTGTTAGATTTTATCAGTTGTTCTCCTCCTCCTCCTCGGCTAGCTATCCTCCTCCTGCTCCTCCTGCTCCTCCTCCTCCAGTTTCTCCTCGACCATGTCTGCATCAACTTCCACCTCCACTTCCGCCTTGCCAACTCTTCGCCAAGCTCTTCGCCAACTTCCGAGCTCAGTGCGCACTGCTGGACCTCAACCTGGGACCTTCCCAGCTCAGTGCGCACCGCTGGACCTCAACCTGGGACCTTCCCAGCTCAGTGGGCACCGCTGGACCTCAACCTGGGACCTGCCCAGCTCAGTGTGCACCGCTGGACCTCAACATGGGACCTTCCCAGCTCAGTGTGCACTGCTGTACCTCAACCTGGGACCTGCCCAGCTCAGTGTACACGGCTGGACCTCAACGGCAAGGTAGAATGCCAGAAGATATGCCAGATAGAATGTCAGATAGAATGCCAGAAGATATGCCAGATAAAATGCCATGAGATATGCCAGATAGAATGCCAGAAGATATGCCAGAGAGAAAGCCAGAAGATATGCCAGATAGAATGTCAGAAGGTATGCCAGAGAGAACGTCATAAGATTTGCCAGATAGAATGCCAGAAGATATGCCAGATGCCAGAAGATACGTCAGATAGAATGCCAGAAGATTCGCCAGTAACAAATCGATAAATGTCATGGTTGGGATCACTCGAAGTAAAACATTTTTTCTTGGGAATATAGTTCTATAATATAATAAAATAGAAAGCAACCATTATTTATCAAATAGCATGTTTTGAGATTTCAAATAATCCAGGATCCATTCGACTATGGTCCATGGTGATCATCGGTACCCAAGTCATGGCACTACCAGCAGGAACTGTACATTACATATACCCAAACAGGGAACAAAACACAACACAATAATAAAATAACACAAAAAATCTGTAACATAGACATACAAGGCGAACACATGTAAAACATGTGACAACATCTCTCTCGTACAGGAAAACATCACTAAGTTATCAAATGGAATATGACACTGTTTTAAAAATAGATTAAACTTATCACCGTCCATGGCATAGGGTGCGGATACAAATAACACTGTTCAATATATCAATTTTCACTGTTCAGGACATGGAATATCCAAGACGCGCCGACGGAACGATGTAGAGCTTCATGGCTGCATTTATGGGTGGCCCGAGCAAATCTACATTTTCTTGTTTATAAAAGAAATACGGATATCTAGTTCAAAACAAATGATGACTGGTTGGCTTTTGGGGTTCCGCCAAGCATGTCCAATTATTTGTTTGGATTTCACATTCTATTTCGTTGATCTGATTGTCACTTGGCATGACGTGTGTCAATGCCAGCTTAGTTTATTCGAGGTCATTGGTTGGAGAGGTGAACAAAACCGCGACGAGACTGGGCAAAGTACTGGAGATCAAAAATGGCCGACCTAAGAAAGCCACAAAGGTCGGGACTGGTAGATACAAAACATTCACCGCTCGAGCAATGTTACATTCTACGTTTCTCGCCGAAACATAGTGGTTTCTGAATTTGATTTGATCTGTTTTGATTTCACTGTGTTAGTTCTCGGATATGAATCTTCCAAGAAACCAACACCTACAAGAATGTACCAATCCCTTTGGTGGATTTGTAAGTGAGAAGTTTAGATACATGATACATGATTCTTTATCATACATCAAATTTAACTGTGTATTTTAATTATTTCATATCATTTCATTATTACAACATATATAAAATTACATAATACATGTTCACAAAACTCAATCATGTTTTTTTTGTGGTTTGATAAATGACTTGGTGGGTCCACCAAGTGTCTGAGGTTTGGTTCTGCTCCACTATCTGCCATACGATCGAAACATCGTTCGGCGAAAGAACAATCTCCAGCAACTGGGTTAAGCTAGCCTAAAAAAAACATGCCAAGGCGTTTAACTTTAGTAGACATTTGTATATATATATATATAACATAAGTTTGTTCTTACTGACTTGATGTAATATAATAATAAATATATGATGATTCCTGTATGATATTGACATCTCATACACGATGTTGTATGATATGATATTTGGTGTATGCTATATAATGTTCTGATATGGTATGTAATCATTGTATACCAGAAACAAACACTCATGTACGGATGATCAGGATGTATTACTCACTAGTTATTCCACAGAAGGTATTGTTCAATATTCATCCCAAAGATGACTAACCTATCAATACAATATATTATATTATTAAGTTCTTGTCTTTCAGTTTGATACAGTTTACAAATGGATGATATAATATAATCAATCATACTGATGTACTGATGATGATATCCTTTTAAGGAGAATTTATGGTTTTAATTGTTTCACCTACCGTTATCCTCTTACCGTTTATCAAGCTCCATGAGCTCAGGCATCGTTTTCATTATCTTCAACTGCATTCTGGCTCCAATCCAGTGCTGGCTACATTGCCAGAGTGGCTTGGCATTAATTTTACTTAGCATCAAGTGTTCAAACAAATACACGATTATGGTAGTTCAATGTGATGTACAGCCCCAAGCCTGACCAAATAGCATTGCAATACGTGGCAATATAACATATGTGATGTATATGTATATTCATATGATGCTTAGACACTGATATTGTTGCGGCACTGAAGGGGAAACAATCGTAATTGACTTCAGTGAACTGCAATGCATCACGTTCAGCATGTCAACACATTAACAAATGGTATGTTCAATAGATCTGGCATCATCGAGGGGTAGACTTAGATCCACGGCTTATGTGCGTAGGCATACCCAGCATTGAGTTTTTCATTTAAGGTGAGGAGCGCCATGGCATATATTTTCCTGAAACTGCAGTACGTTGTCTTGATGGGATTCACTGGGTGCGGCGGTCGACGACATTTCATCAAGATAAACCTTGAGTGGGACGAAACTGGGCAGGCCATGCAACTGCGCCGAGGGTTGACAAGGGTCAACGGAGTCATGCCAACGCTGGTATCATGTCGTACTTAAAGTCTTTCGGTGTTGCATTTTCCATTTAGGACTCAAATCCAATCAAAAACTATGAGCTAACAAATGCTGTTGTTTGTACAAGCAGGCTTGACTATTGTCAACCGATGATATCGATGGATAGCAGGACCATCACCACAACATATATCACCATATATCATCAACTATCTATGTTGGGATCCTAAACCATAGCCATGGCCTTAGCCCATGTGCTCATAGCTATAATCTGTTGAATATTTGAAAATGTTCATTTCATAGTCGATACCATTCTAAGAAAAAAACGATAGATTTACGAACCATACTATGTTAACAGAATATATACAATATAGACTAGACTAGACTATATACATGAAATGCATATGTGCATATGCACTTTCCGCCTTCATACAAATTATGTTTATTTGATCCGGAACAGATTAGACTTGTTATGTAATGACATATCGAAACTCAGGTACAACGCATGGAACTGTTCGCAAGAGAAAGCACCACGTCGGCATGGACGTGTCTTTGTCAGCAACATGTGATAGATAATTTCTATATGTGTAGTTGCATGTATAATAAAGTCTAGTTCACATACAGTATATGATTATATGGTTGTGTTTCTACTTAATGTTAACATTGTGACATACTTTCTCACCCTGGTACATCTGCTTTGTAGGTAGGTCATAAACAGTATTTTTTTGCTACAGGTTAAACATATAAAACAGAAACAAGTGCCTTTGTTTACATTAGTTGCTGTGGCTTCCACATCAGGAAGATAACATTGTGTGAGTAATGGGTAATTCAAAGTCAATGAATAAGCCATTTCCAGGGTACGCATTGATCACAAGTCGGGTTTGTAATGTCTACTAGACTATGTTTTGTTTTTTTTTGAATGGATCCGGTTGTGATTTTTCCGTCTACCGTTTAGCTTGGGTGACTGGGTTATGTTCTGCAACAAGACCCTAAGGCATCATAGCGTAGTTGTTCCTCCAGCAGTTCTTCATCGAAATACTGCAGAAGCAATTGCTGGCGGCATGCATGCCAAGCTGCCCTTTATGCCCAGAGGCCGGGCATTCCTTTTAATGTACGTATGTTTGTATGTATGTACATAAGTATGTAAGTATACAAGTATGTAAGCATGTAAGCATGTAAGTATGTAAGAAGCATGTACGGTACGGCACATACGTATGTATGTGTGTATGTATGTATATATATATGTATATTGATATGTTTTTTTGAGATCAAAGAATATAGACGAGTAGACTAGATATAAAATATTTGTTTTGAAATGCACAATGACTAGGAACAAATAAAACGAAATAATACCGACAATACAGACCCTATATAGAAAGTTTTGTATATCTAAGCTAAACAATATATGTGCTGAAACAATACTTCTACCTATTCCTTTTCTGTCTCTACCTCCATCTTAGTCTCAACCTGTGGTCAATATCATTTATAATTTGTAGTCCTTATCTATATCTGAAAATGAAGTGTTCTGAATCTCTGTATTTCATTCTCTTCATCTCTATATATAATAAATTTTGCATCTTCCTCCATCGACCTACCTAGATATAACTATATGATTTTATATTAAACGATTTTTAATATATTATATAATATATCTATATATGTTCATCTGTCTATCTATTGATCAATCTATCTATCTGAATCCATTCCTTTATCTTGATCCAAATCTATATCTTATCTAGACACATTTTTCTCATCACTATCTCATCTCTATCTACCTATCTATCTACCTATCTAACTATCTATCTATCTACCTCTCTCTCTCTCTCTCTCCATATCCATCATTATATATTCGTCCCTTTTTATATAAGTATAAAACAAATCAAACAACTATTTCTATTTACTATAAAATTATTGATTCAAATATGTAATTAAAATATGGAACTACAAGTCTATCGATATAGCACTCTACTGATCTATCGATATATTATATATCCATCTACCGTTCTACCGACCCAGCAACCTATGGATGTGTGATATGATGACTTGTTGATCTATTGGTATAAGAACAGGAAAGGTCATGAGGGATACATGATACATTGACATTATTATTATTAGTCAGCATTCCCAGATTCTTAGGTGTAACATCACGTGTCTTTCTTGACGCTGACCACAATTGTGTAAACAACTTTGGTGTTGCTCATCAAGGTGTGCTGTTTGCAGTTTGCAGTTTTTATTTCTCAAACCTTAGCGATTCCAACAACTTTATTCATTGTGTTGATTTGTTACCGTTCATGTCATGTCACGTGTTTCTATCTTTCAATCAGTTTATCACTGACTTTATCATTGATTTCATGCCATTCTGTCAAAACCAGCACCACGCATCATCAAATAGCAATTGTGTGCAAACCATATTATTTGGGATCACTCTCCGCTTGACTGAACCAATTCAATGGCACACTGCAAACATCATATCTCTTTAACTCTTTGACCACATCATATCTGAATCAGATCTTTTGTTCCAGTGACTTCTCATCAACCGCTTCCTGCTCTCAGACCTATTTCGTCGATCAGAACGATTCTGCCTGTATCTTCTGTCAGATGCAGCAGGACACTGGTTCATCTTTTGATTTGATAATGTAGATGGTTATGGCTTGAAATCTTATACAATTAAATTTCCATGGGTAATTTTATTCTTGTGTGACCTTTGTTTGGGAGCGGGAGGCATGCATACATGTTCCAAGCATATGATGCATCAATACATTGTGCGCGCTTAAAGAAAGTTGATATGAAATTATATGACTGACAGTGTTGCTAATCTTCGATTTGCTTTGCTAAACACAGTGTTCAATATTAGACTCGCATCATATCTCTTCAAAACGTTGACAGAAGAAACCAGAACAAATCTGCCCGTGTCTTTGGAAGGATTGCGATACGTATCTCATCAGCAGTTTGCTTTACTTGCATTCTTGACTGGTTGTGTTTTCTTAGTGCCCTCTCATAACGGTTTTGCGAATATGCTTTATTTAAATACATGTTAGGTGGTATATGTAACAGAACGTATTATTGTTCAAACAACTTTTGATGGAATACATGCGACTAAGCACTAGGTAGGGAATGCTAGAGAGAATGTAGTCATGACTTGTAGCTACGATGGGTATTGTCAGGCACGCTGCAAATCATGTATCAGAGCCGCTCTGGAGGGCCATGAACAACTTGTCGCCGCTGCAACTTGGCTGTTTTTTTTGGTGGTTCCACAATTCACACAATGTATGCTAGGAACTGAGGCTTGACAACTCATTGGGTTTCAATGTTTCAATGTTTGAGGCTGTTATGTCAACAAGTTGACTGTGCAGACCATACTGACACATAACAGCACGGCTATGTGACAGTTGTGTGTTGCATGGTGAAAGCTTGTGTGGTATGATTGCAGTGTATGACTTGTAGATATGAAAGGTCCTGTATATGAATATGAACAGTTAAGAACTACTGGTGCAAATGTTGAACTCATCATTACAGTTTTCGAATATTTTTGATTTATTGTGACATTACACCATATGTTTTTTTTAATGAACTGTGACATTACACCGTATGTCTTTATGAAGACTGATACAAACCTATGATAATAATCCGTTTTATTTTCTTTACATACAACAACCAATACGATACACAAATCATTATAGCATTGTGTCACTTCAACAGTTCAACGCACAATAAATAACCATAGGCCAAACTTCTAATATATTCTGCACAAAGGCTTGGCACATTTTTTTTGTACTAGTCGCTATGTTTTTTTTGTTGACCTTCACCATGGGCAAATTTAAATAGCATTAACTAAAACATAGCAATAATTATCCAAACACTTTGGACTATGGATTGAATATGATCTTTTCAGCCAATAGTTCGGATTCATAGATGTGTATTTGTTTAAATGTACCTGTAAGTCATTATAGCCTAGCTAGTCCTCTGTATATTTTTGTTTTTGTAGCTTGAATCCCCATACATCTTTGTACAAAATAAAACATCATACTGATAATTTATTCACTGATAATCTTGACTTCTTTACGTACCAGATCTGGTTTGGTATGAATTTCTTTATTGCTTCCCTTTGCCACAAGCATTTGTATAGCCAAGGTTTTGTCTATCGCATTCTCTTTCATATGGGTCGAGCTACTTCGATCTCTTGACTCACATTTGGCATTTGGTCGATAGCACAGCCATGGTGAAGTATGGGCAGATTCTCGGATTGGGTGGTTGGTTCTGGTTGGGATGACATTCATGTTTGTATTGATTCAGTATTTTTTTTGATATCCACATACATCATATTGTTTCACATTTAGCTACTGTCTGTTCTTTCTGGATTTACTTATGCGGAGCTAGATCATCCGATCCAATGATCACCTTCCAATCAGGCCAGATGAGGCGGTTCAGCTGCAGAACAGGTTGCTGTTGGATGCGACCTTTCTACAGTTGCCATCTGCTGACTGTGGGGAAGATGACGAATCATTAGAGGGGCCTTGTCTATCCTATGAACGACGTTTGGAAGCTGCAAATTTTCTTCTAGAGATCGATAATGATGATTGGGCTTCAGACCAAATCGTACACTGGTGTAAGCTGGGTTGCTGCAACAGCATTCGGGAATCCAAACTCAAATTGTGGGTTGCGATGCAGGACGGGTGACAAACAATGTTGATTTTCGTTAAGGGTTATGTGACATATATTAACGAAAATCAAAATAGTTGACATGATATGATGTGTGGTTGTTCACATATCATTGAATTATTCAAACCAAAAAATGACATGAGGTGTGGTTGTTCACATGCAGTTGAACCATTAGTGGGGGAGCGATGCGCCATACACTACATCATCTCCCTTGAAAAAACAACTAATATGAAAACACATATAATCTAATCAATGTATCTTTACTGCTGGAGGGTTTGTAATGTAAGTAATTTTGAAACCAACACAAACACCAACACCACCACCAACAACAACAGCAACAACAACAACAACAGCAACAACAACAACAACAACGCGGACAACAACAACATCCCCACCACCAACAACAACAACAGCAACAACAACACCACCACCAACAACAACAGCAACAACAACAGCAACAACAACAACAGCATCAACCACAACAACAACAACAGCAAGCAAGCAAGCAAGCAAGCAAGCCAGCCAGCCAGCCAGCCAGCCAGCCAGCCAACCAACCAACCAAACAACAAAACAAACAAAAACACACCAATCCAACAACCAACCAACCAACCAACCAACCACCCAGCCAGCCAGCCAACCAACCAACCAACAATAAACATCAAACGGCAACAACAGCAACAACTGCAACAACAACAACAACAACAACCAAAACACAAAAAAAAAACAGCAACAACATCAGCAGCAACAAAAACAGCAACAAAAACAGCAACAAAAACAGCAACAAAAACAGCAACAAAAACAGCAACAAAAACACCACCACCACCAACAACAACGACAACGACCACGACAACAGCAACAGCAACAGCAACAGCAACACCACCATCACCACCAACAACAACAACAACCACAACAACCACAACAACCACAACAACCACAACCACAACCACAACCACAACAACAACAACAACAACAACAACAACAACAACAACAAGAGCAGCAACAGCAACAACAACACTACCAACCACCAACCACCAACAACAACCAATAACCAACAACCAGCAACAACAACAACAAAACCAATGTTTCTTCAACAAACATCATCAATATGTCAATTTCTCAATTATGTTGTATAAGTTGGTGTACTCTATTGCTTTTGTAAACGTCTGTCTAATAATGGCAGTTAGATTTAGTATTATCAAAAATAGCGGCTTTGATTTCAAACCATTCTTGGACTGTGTTATCAGAAAAATAGTTTTAGACGGCCGCCTTCTAGGGAATGTAAACGCAGTTTAAGTTACATGTGAGTTTTATATTGTGTTTGTCAGGCGGTGGTATTCCGCAAACGACCACCGGTACCTGCAATCAGCAGATGGACTGCGTGTGTCAAAACGGCAAGAGTCGTTCTGTTACTTGTTTGGTTCATCAGCCGGAAGGCTTTCTATACTTTGATGTTCATGCTGCTGAGTTTTTGAAAAAATACTTCCTCAATCCTAAATATAGTATTTGGGTATATGAACGTACTGTATGGTTGCATTGGGGTATCTTTTTTTAAAACATATCTTAATATTGTTTTGAATTTCTTCCATTGAAACAACAAACAATCATTTAAGTATTATTTATTCGTATGATTTGTAACGTAATATTCAAAGATTGTTTTCATATACCAAATGAAGAACAAGTAACTCATAACTCATGACCCATAATCAGCACAACATTGACTTGTCATTCCAACATCTGAGGTTGCAAATGGCAGTTCATCGACTCCTTCAACGAGGGTTTGCAAGGCTCTACAGGTACAAGCTTGAAGGGTCTGATAAAGCAGGGGGGCATGGTGAGAGTGATGCCATTGTGGATTTCGATCATACTGCGCTGCATTGCGATAGCTCAAGGGAGCTACACTTCAAGATGAAGGGTGCTCGATTCTAGAATATATTTATGGGACAGTAGTTAGTTTTGTTTTTTTACACAACATACATGTTCGTTGGGGATTTTCTGACTTCAATTGGTGATATTAATGTATATAGGTAGTTCTAAACCCTGTACTCAGGATCAGAAAAAGCTTGGAAATTTCTCCAGAGTTCGGACGAGATTTACAAACTGGGCCTAGCAGTTTCGATTGTGCCAGCAGCAGAGGAGGTAATTCTTTGTCATTTTCGGTGGCAAAGCGATGAATCATACATCACTGAACCCATCAGCAAAACACCACTTGTGATCATGGCGGATATGGAAAGATCACCTGCAGCCAGATCAATCGATTTACTTGTGAGGGGATTGCAACAGCAACATGGTCATCGTGATGCATACTTGAGAAATTGCCTCCAAATTTTCCAGCACTTGCACAAAGGTTGGTTGACAAAAAAATAATATGGATGATATTGGCATCTTTACAAACAATTTGTTCTTTAAGTATGTAAATGATATACATACTAAAACAATCTAAGTATACCATACTAGAAAACTAATACTAGGACAACAACATATCTGTTCATATGGATTCCCACTGTAAGGTTCAAACAAGGGGTATGTTATTCACAAATCATATATTAAGATTTAAACTTAAATATATATTTATATAGTTTTTAATTTATAACTATCACTTTGTTCAAAGACATCGAATTTTGGTTTTACTCTCTTCAACTGATTATGTTTATTATGTTGTGATGTTGTTTACAGCAGTCTTGAAAAACATGTCACATGCTAATCTTTACCCTGTAGGTTTGCCTGGTATTCCACCTGCCAACTTTCGGTATCAGCGTCTGTGGTACACTGTAGTTACCATTGGCCAGCTTTTGCACCGGCTCGTGAGGCCATATCAAAGACTTCCATTACAAACCGCTCGATTAGTCGATGACAATCAGTCTATTGATAGCCGTGTGCAATTGGCAGACCAGATGCTTGCGCTTCCTGAGTGTTGCGTTGACAGATTATTTGCACAACCCTTTTTACAAAGTCTCCGGGAAGAGGGTGGGTCCATTGCACTTGATGGTGGCACGATATTATCTGATTTGGAATGTTCCCTCAGGGTAAAGGTATCAAATTTGGAAATCGAGTTGAACTTCTCACGTGCTGCAACAACTAGACATTCAATGCACGGAAAATCTCACAAAGTTGCATCAATGGTCTCAAAGCACATCACCGCTGAAGTCAAACTGGGACAACGACGAAAGATGATTGCTTTACAAAAATCGGGGAAAACAAAGCAGGCTACAAATCCAGGCAGGGAAACCATATAACATGATATAGCATGTTTTTGAAGTTTGGTTATGCAGGCAGTTTCTATACTCAATGTCAAATTTCCTACATATCCAACATAGATTTATTATATGTTTCTAATATGTAAATATGTTACCAGTATATCAGTATATCAACATATCTGATTCTGATTTATCATCTAGATATCTTTGTGTTTGCTCATGGGTCCACCACCTACAAGCTTGCATACAAAAAAGAGAACAAACCCACATTGTCCATGGCCAAATCATATAATATCATTGTTGATGGTTCGATCTTAAAATGTACGTTTTAACTGTTTAGGTGTTAGACACGCAAATGCCCATATGGATTCTCATTTTTATATTATATAATGTATTGTTTATACAGTAAATAAACATTTTATATAGTCTGTCTAAAAGATGTGGTTTATGCAAACATTATGGAAACTAAGCATAGCCCCAGTCACATTCCAACCTTGCCCTACAGGCAAACCATCGCGGAAAACTGGATTCTCGATATTTCTCGCGGACTTCTATGCAGATGCTCGGAAAAACCATGGGGAGCCTGGGGATGGCAAGTGGCACGCCAAACGCAAGCAGCTGTTTAAGTCAGCAAGGGACAAATGGAATTTGCGTACTTTTGAGATGAGACGTTCCAGGGCACAATATTCCCAGAGAGCGCGCCAACTGAATGCAGAAGCCAACTGCAAGCGTGATGCGCTGCTGATTTGTAAAGATGTTGAAGACTGTGAAAACAACACACGGGCTGGCGAAGTGAAACAACATCAGTTGAGTTTGCTGAACATTGCAGTTCAACATGGTATGATCGGTCCTCCTGCACAATCACTGGATGATACACCTTCAGTTCACAGACAACATGCACTCCCTGAACTTGCAAACCGACAGGAAGCAATTCCAGCACCATTGGATGATGTACAACACCAGCCAGACACTGATGGTATGATGGTTGTTCTCGATGAGCATGATATACACAAGGATTCATCATGAGTTCTTTTTGGCTATTGCTTGTCTGCAGAGTTTCTAGATTTAATACCAGTGTCCATTGTCACATCCTGTCGTCCATTCGATCTAAGGTATCGCACAGGGTGCTGATGAGACTCGAGATGTGCATGCTACTTCGGCCGCCGATATCTTATTGGCTGGTATCGGACATCGTCATCGCCCAGATTGTGGGGATGGACATGTTGATGCTGTGCAGTGTCTTCAGGATGATGTAGAGACTGATTGGATTGCAGCTATTGATGCACGATATGGTGTTAACACCGATGCTTCTGGTTCTTCTGGGAGC
Source organism: Cladocopium goreaui (assembly GCA_947184155.2). Classification (NCBI taxonomy): domain Eukaryota; class Dinophyceae; order Suessiales; family Symbiodiniaceae; genus Cladocopium; species Cladocopium goreaui. The sequence goes on from CAMXCT020002095.1 coordinate 83,695, forward strand.
AGAAGCTCAAACCCAACTACACGCAAGCGAAAAGCTGTTGATATAGATGAGCAGGACATACCCATTCTGCGAATTCCTTCAGAACCAGCAGCACCAATGGTGGTTGATGATCCGGATATGCCAATGACAACTACCATTGACCCCAAAACCAAACGTGTCATTGCTGATTTCCAGGATGGACGCAAACGTGCTCTGGGAAACTTGGTATGATATGACAATGATAATTGATAATATCATATTATATATTTTGAACAAACTATATATTTGTTACATGATATATGTTTATGATCGAGTGGTTCATTATTGTTTTTTATGTGAATAACATAGTTAAGCGGGATCGAAACATTTGTACGGGAGGTAGGCATGTATCCTACAAATGTGTTCCGATTGTGGTGATCAGATAGACTACAAAGTATACTTTAGACTATAGATTTTACAAAAAAACGATAAATATAATATATAACATTAAATATATTATATATATATATATATTTATATATTATATATATTATATATTATATATATTGTATAATTATATATATATATAATATATATATTATTTGGACATGTAACACAGTATGACTTGTGTTTTGTTTTCCAGCCTAGGGTTGATGTGGATACACCCAAGGAAGAATTACGCAGTTTAGAGTCGGTGAGCCCAATGAGAGCCTCAGCTGTGCATGCTACCTCCATACCAAATGCAGCGTTGTTCGGTTGATGAGTCAGCTTCCCTATGGATGTACTTCCATGCTGATGAGCTACCTACAAGCGGGACTTCGGATTAAAGATCGTCAGAGTGCCAAGCAGCACATGGAAATGTTTCGTGGGTGCATTGATTTCCCTATCAACTGGATATGGTACTGTGGTATGACTTTCACTTTCTTGGTGAGCGGACGTAACTTATTGTTTGTTGTATACCCTTAAAAAAACAATAATATATGCAATGATTTAGTATTATTATATCTTCTTGAACACTTATATTTGAAGGACAATAGGTTTGGGTTGCAAGATGTATGATGTATTACTTATGTGGTTGTTTGTAGCATGCATCTTGTGATTGCACCAACGAGGTTTAATTCATTTGTTTGCGCAGCCCCTTCTGAATGATGAGCTTCCAGATATACTTGGCGAAGTGCCAAAGCATGAGTTCCGAAATTCGCTGGGCTGATTTGGCCTAGATCCAGGCAAAAAAAAAACATCAGCATGGGCATTGATTTAAACAAAGTAACCTACCAAACAATACAGGATGTTTTACTGTTTCATTGTTTTACTGATGTGTATCTACAATACAAATACTAATACAATACAAGATGTTTTTTTTGTTGATGTCCAGCTGTATGCCAATTCGAAAGGTACATTATCTTGGGCGTTTTACAGCTCACAAACTTGTCAGCTGTATTAATACCCTCATTACAACTCGCTGAGCGGGCACATAGGTGTGAGAGGAAAATGCTTAGCTCATGACTCGCCAAGTTGTTCAGCATTGCAAAGTTGATTTGATCCAATGTGTAGCATGGCATTATTACATCATTTTTCGCACAAAGTACATATATGACTTGAATTGAATCCAGCCTAATCAATTCACACTTCAGTTTCTGTCTCAAAAAGCGGCTTCCACGAATTCAAGTTCATCGGAATTTACTCGTCTACGTGGCTGACCGTTGGTGGCATTGCGATGAGTGCTCTTATGCAAAGGACGGCAGTTCCATCCGAAAGAGGGGATGTGCAAATGATTGCGGCGTTGAAATGCGAAACTTTTGAGTTTCCGTTGACCTACAAAGTCAGAGAGTGTAAGTATTGTCGATCCAAGTCATGGATCGCAACACCAATGGCTCAGGGGACTTTTCCAACATGGGATCCACTTGTTCCATGGAACCAGGGAAAACGCGACAAGCCTTTGGGGAGTATCTGCAAGATATGTCCACTTGTACTTAGGCTTACTTGCTTGGTTTTCCCACTGTTTTGTTTGCCAAATGCATGTGACCTGTTTGTGGTATTGTATATTGTAGTTGTCTCCGGGGTTGTGTTGCAGAATGTTAAGAATCCAATCTACTGAGGTATGGTCGGCATGCCACTGGTATTTGGATTGTTCTCCACAAGATTTGTCCGGTTTCGACAAGTTGATTGCCAGCGATCCTACCCGACTTCACGCCTTCCTGGTGCCTTGGCTGAAAGAAACATACAAGTTACACAGTTACATCATGTTGCACCAAACTTACAGTAATATTAAGGTTAAATTAAAAATAAAATAAGATAGTCTACAAAGTAAACAAAACCAATAATTGCATCCAAAATCGAAATCATACAATCTTATTATATGCTATAAAAACTGCATACAAAAGTGTGCAACAAAAACTGTACCAAACTATACCGAACTATACAAAACTGTACCAGGTATCTCACAAACCGTACCCCAAAACCGTACCCCGAAAACCGTACCCTGAAAAACCGTACCCCAAAACTCAAAAAGATACATCGATATACGTCCTTATTTGGGGTACGGGTACGGGGTACGGTTCTGGGGTACGGTTTTGGGGTACGGTTTTTCAGGGTACGGTTTTTGGGGTACGGTTTTGGGGTACGGTTTTTCAGGGTACGGTTTTCGGGGTACGGTTTTGGGGTACGGTTTGTGAGATACCTGGTACAGTTTTGCATAGTTCGGTACAGATTGGTACAGCTTGGGACACATGTACTCTATCTCATACTGGTACAGTTTGGTGTACAGTACTGCAAAGTTTTTGATTTGCTAGCTTTGACCTGCCTTACGCTAAGATTCAGCGACGCAACTACATTGATCATCGGGTTGAGAACCCCCAGCTTCGAACCAGGGGCGACTTGAACCTGGGACCTCGTGTGTTGGTGACAATGAGCAATCAGAGCCGTAGCACCTTGAAGAAGCCAAAGTCCTACTTTGTGGATTTGGAGTCCTACAAGACTGATAATCCGGGAACTGTGGTTCAGGAGAAGGACAAGGTATGGGAGCAGATAGATGGCGAGTGGATCGAAGGGGTTATTTGGAGTGAATGTTAGAAATATTCTTTTGTTTTGACAACAGTATAGGTTGTATATTAGTATATATATATATATTAAAAAAACAATCATCAATCAACAAATGTTCCAATCTACCTAAGGTCAATGTGAGAGTCGGAAGGAAGGGTTACTATGAACGCGAAGATGCAGTGGACAAAGTATCCAAGATGGATGTGATTGCCTTTGACTCGAATGAAGCTATCGGCGCGTCTCCAGATTTGAGCACCAAGGTCTTCAAACAGACCAGCAAATCCATTGCACCAGCGAACCCAGATCCACTTGATGCTTTGGATCTGCCTTTCTTCAAGATGGGACATCATCCAGAGCTTGGCTGTGCTAGGTCATCGGGAGCTGCATCATCTTCAGCTCCTTCGACAGTGACGCTCACGTCTTTGCCTGCCATTGAGGCTCCGAGCATGTTGTCTTTGCAGGATCGCCAAGGTGATGGTAGCGGTTCAGACAATGAGATTGAACCTTCTCGACCACCTATGATGAGCCACATGGATGTCATCCAGAAGGCATTTCCCAAGCATTCTGCAAAGGAGCCAAAAACATCAGCCAAGGCAGCCCCGAAGATGCCAGCTCAGAAAGCCCGATCTCAGCCATTAGCTGCGAAAAAAAGAAGTTCAGCAGATGCTGACGCCACCCCCCAGCCCAAGGCAAAGATTTTGAGGCTTCATGATCAACCTGATGCGAAAACAACTCCAGGTGATGCTGGTCCGAAAGATAGTGATCGGGAGGTTTTGGCTGACTACAATGAGCAGATGAAAGCACTCAAGGAGAAATCATTGGCAGGGATCAGCGACACTGAGACAGGCATCACAGACAACCTCAAAATAGCGAACAAAGACCTGATGGCACTTGTCAACAAAATCAGAACGAAGAAGAAGAGTCTGAAGCGTCGCAAGGATGCAACCTTCTTGAATGATGGCTTGGATAACATCATCCAGGAGCTTGTGAAGGTCGCTGACATTGCTGATGCAATGGCAAAGTTTCATGGTACTACTGAGCATTATGCCACAATGAAGTCTTTCAAAGTGGAATGGAATATGAGTTCTGCATTCTTCAAGCGTGTCTTCAAATGCATGGCCCTGCATGCATTGAAGTTTGCTGATTGGGGCGCCTTCCTTGAGATTCGTGGAATGCTTCATGCTGACATTGGCTACACCAACGGTGAGCTCTACTTTGAGATCTTGGTCAGTGATGTCATTCAGCGTTTGCTTCGAGCATTGCCTGCCAAGGACTTGGGTTGATTTGCTAGTTCTTCAAAGCATTCGTAACGGTAAAGTGCAGAATCTTTAGCAAGGTTAATCATTGCTAATTTACATAAATTATGTAAGAAGCATTATCATGAATATCATAAAATAATACGATATAACAGAAATACAATTGATTAATTTCAAATTAGTAGGATTCGTCAGATTTATTCCAAACACCACATTTGAATCCTTGTAGGGCTCTTGGACAGAAGAGATGATGCAGCCAATTTCGAGCTTCTTTGTCCATATGGCTACCAGCGTCATCGATGGACGTATGCCAAAAAGTTTGCAGCATCTACATGTAGTGGTGTGCCATGAACAGCAGACTCCTTCCAAGGTGATTGAATCAGTGAACTACATCCATGCTGCTGCAACTTCCAATGTCTGCAAGGCTCAATCGGATTCAGGATTGGCTGCGGTGTTCAGTGGCATCAACCAAGGGAAAACTCTTTTGAAGTTAGCCAACGCATCAGCCTTGCAAGCCCAGAAGGATACGGGACACTTGCAAGAGCTCAGTGAATGCATTGACGAGGTTGCGAAGCACTTGAGTGAGATTCCGGAATCAGCTGTTGATTCTCTTGATTGGAAAAAAACTCTTGATCTTGGAACCAAGGCAGTCAACATCTTGATGAACATCCAATCCCAAACCAGTTCCGGACCATCTTCGAAAACCATCATCAACAATGCGAAGAAACAAATCTCAGAATTGGTGTCAACCATCAGCAAGTACTTCTTGATGGGTCCATTTCAGACATGGATGTCCAACTGGGTGTCTCAGTACAACCAATCAAAGACTGCGTTGAAGGAATTGCCTTTGTCACCTTTGTCACTCAAAGCATGGGATAGCATCAACCTCAAGACGTTGACCAAGGATGCTTCTACATCGCTCCAGTGTGCTCTTCGTACAGATCAGTTCATGATCGATTTCACAGCATGTGCAGTTGAAGCAACTAGCTTGGATAGTTCTTCAACAGCCTTGGTCAACCTGATGAAGTCCATTGAGACATTCGAAAAGTCAACGTGGCCCATGATCAATGAGATGAAGATTCTTGCGGAGGAGAAGGGAGTTGCTTCCTACACCGACTTGAAGACCATCTCCCGCGGAATTACAGACACTGGGATCAACCATCAGATCCAATGCACAACCACTGCATTGGGTGCGATTGTGGCCAAGGTATCTGGGAGACAAGAAATCTGAGAACTATAATTATCCAGCCAATGTTCCAATATTCCAGTATATTGATTTACATATATATATATAAATATGATATTATATATATAAACAATATAAATTATTTATATAGTATATAATAGTATATATAAATGTTTATCTTTAGGATTATGGTAAAGTATATGTTACTGTATATGAATATGATAAAATTATAATGTTCCTTCTGAGATATCAAAAACTGAATAAGTATAGTGAGGGAAGGTGGGAACAGTGCCGAGTCGTCTTGTATAACCGGCCGTCCTTAACGATCCAATTCAACTAATGTCGAGTCTTGTTTTGTTTTCCTTTCAGAGAAGTCTTGTTTGTAGCTTAGCTAAGGTGAAATCACCTCCAGTGGCAGATGCAGATGTAGCAAAGTCACAGGCTTTGTTTGAGAAGCTCAATCTTCTGGGCGCAAGGTCTTCCGACAACGATGCAATCTCATCGGCAAAGTTGCTGGCTGCTTGCAATTACATCGTCCTTGCAAGTATCAAGGTTATGAGAATTCGTGTTGTTTATCTTTGTTTGTTTTCCTGCAAGTGGGGCGGACCAATCTAAATGGACAATTAACACCATCAAGGAAACCCAATGAGCAAGACTAGATCGCATGCTAGTTTTATCAAACACTGTTATTTAAATTTATTTAAATTGCTGCATATTTGTCTATTGTATGTATGTGTATAGTTTTGACATGATGGATATGTGATCAATCTTTACTTTGATTCAGAGGCAATGCAGAATCTGCAGCTCAACAAGCCAAAGATGAACGAGATGCAGTTCAGAAGTTCCTCAGGCCAGTCCATAGCCTACAGAAGGCTTTCAATCTCTATGCTTCAGATGATCATCATGATGACGATTCGAAAAGACGAGTTTGCAGCGAGACTATCCACCTCCTGCTCTTGAAGTCAAGTTCGGAATTTCGAGAGGCATTTGGATCTTTGACTACTTTCCAGGAGCACATCAATAAGCTGTTTGCATCCGCAACACAGTTGCTTCAACATCGACGCGAAATCTATGAGAAGGATGACAACGAGCTTGTCAGCACATTGGGGGGAATCTTCAAAACCTTACCAGAAGTAGATCCAGATTCGATGCCAACATTCGTGGAGGCAGTGAAGAAGGATGAGAAGAAGTTGCTTGAATCCACTGAAAAGTTGAACGAGATTATCAATGCAGTCGATCTCGACTCACAGGCATTTGACTGTCCAGATGCAGCTATCTGCAATGGTAAGACGGACGCTCGGTTTTTACTCTAAAGTTGCTGATGTTTTCAAGGTTTGTCATGTGGGGTATGGGAGTTGGTTTACACATTGTGGTTTATGATGGTTTCGGGAAATACCGACAATCAGAATTCTTAGGAGCTCAAGTCAGTCCACCATGCAGCGGTGAAGATCCTTGCAGAGCAGTCAGCGTGCCTCTTGCTTGTTCTTCCCCAAGCTCAGCAACTCTTAGCGCAAGGACCATCATGGATATCAGGTCTTGTTTGCATAGCGATGATGATGTTTAAGAATAGGAAATAGTTTAATTACTTGTTGTATGTCAATGTACCAGGTTTGGTTTAAACAACATTTCTTGGAAGCAATCCGTCATTGATATTGATAGGCACTGATGTATTTTCTTTGATCCCTTTCACTCCGAGGACCACTATATTACATCTAGCCACTACCTAGTATAAGTTACGATTCAAAATTGACATATTATCTTATTGATATGTTTTTCTTCGTATGATTCTATCATAAAACAACCTATAAGTTAGCGGCTGTATTGTATTTGTATTTGTTGATCACGTGATATGATTTCGTTATTCAACCTTTTAACTCTTCCTCACTCCAGGACGCACTGCTACTGGACGATTGCAAGCCCTATTGGAGTCAGTGATCGCTTCCTGCAAGAAGCGTGAGTTAGAGATTAGCCCATCAATCAATGCACAGGTCACATCCCTGCTTAGTAGCAGCTCATCCCAGGCTTGATTCCGATGTTCACTTCTGCATGGCAAGACAATCTTTGCTGCTTCAGGGGACCCAGTGGCTAAGTACGTTGGCAACACAAAAAAATAAATCACACACTCACACACATCCGCTGATGTGTTGGTCTATTTCTGTCTATTTCTTTTGATTATGTTGCAACATTGTTTGTTTCACAAGCCAGCATCTGACATTGGGAAACCTACCGAAAGACATACCACGTAACATAGGATATGCATGCTGCATATCCAGCCATTAGATCTCTTTGATCTTTGTCGGTGGCACTATGGGCACACTATCTGCAGTGTGATGGACAGACGATGCCCGACAAGAGGTCTTAAATATTGAAGCCACTTTATGATCTACCCAGTCTAGTCTAGTCTTTGTGATTTATGTGTTGAACTAGAATATGTATACAAAGGTTGTAGGATGGTTTGTGCTGTTTGTTTATGTTGTGGCTTCTCAGTTCCTTCAATCGCAAACAAAGACCGCTGATATCAATCAGCAAAGAAAGATTAGGTAAAAAAGAGAAAAAAACGACAAAACACAATGTCAATCAAGTGGATGTCTTTGCTTTGTGTTTACTTTCCAGCTGTCATCATTGAACATCTTGCGCTGTTTCACAAATACCATATCCATTGACTGATGCGGTACAAACAAGTGCATTTTTTTGCTTCAAATCATGAAGCCAACGACCAATGTACACATCAACAGTCAACAAACACCTATATGATATTACAAATGGTAATCAGGTAATCGGATAGCACACGACTCATTAAACCACGAAATAAGCTTTCACTACGGTATATGCTAATAATATTTTTGTATGCAATCTATATTCAAAAATATATTATACTAAATTATATTTTTCATGTTTGTTTAAGATATGTGTGTGAGTGTGTTCAAAACAGTTTCACCACACATCGCCTTGGTACCCTGTCCCCATGGCGAAGACCAAATCTACCGCAGTTGAGAAGCAAAAGAAACCGAAGCCACAACCCAAGGCTAAGAAAGTGGCATCTGCAAAGGCAAAGACACCGACTCAGAAAAAGAACAAGACCACTGAGAATAATCCCTTTGATCAATCACCAGATGTAGATCAAAGATCTATTCAATCCTTCTGTATCAAACCAGGGAAGGAGACGATCCCTATGTCAGCTCAGTCCAGTGAACCAGCATCATCGACTTCAGGCAAGACAGGTGACGTGAACAAGTTTGAACACCAGCAGAAGGATCAGGAGATGTGTTGTGCAACAGACGCTGTTGAACCACAAGACCAGGGTGATCATACCAAGACAGGTGAGGCTGACCAGTGTGAACACCAGCAGAAGGATCAGGAGATGTGTTGTGCAACAGAGGCTGTTGAACCACAAGACCAGGGCGATCATACCAAGACAGGTGACGCTGACCAGTGTGAACACCAGCAGAAGGTTCCAACCGACCAAAACATGGATGAAACACCCATGAAAAACTTTGGTCACTTTTGCCGCTTGGAGAATGAGTCCAAAATCAAGCTTAGCGATTTGGTGACGGCATCGAGTGAGCAAGCCCAGGTGGACCCTTTGAATTGGAAGCAGACGCTTTCTGAATTCATTGAAAACTTGGAGGAAGACAATTATTTGGATCTTTTAGATCAGGCAAAAGGTCATTCACTTCAAGAAAGATATGTTGAGTTCTTGACATCAAAGGGGGACGTGGATTCAGAGTACCAATTTATGTCTGAAGAAGGTGACCAACATGAAGACTTTCTCGACTTCACAGCCTGGTTGGCAGAACGCACTGGTGATTCTGGAGATGTTACTTGATTAATCTGGTTTAATACATTTTGTTTTGAAAACCTTAGTAGTCCTTTCCAGGTGATTATGTTATACAAAACCAACACCACATAGTTTCATAAGTTATTAACTATTTGTAATTAATGATATGATTTGTCAGACCAACATGCCATATCATATTGGCATTCCTGCTGTTCTGTCTCTGGACATGACTGAGGCACCCCAAGATGCCAAAGTGGTAAAATCTGTGGCGTTCTATGCGAAAGACTTCTTGGAAATTCAGGTGGGTGTATTGTGGTGGTGGCACTGGTGGTTGTGGTGTGTTTTCTTAACGTATATCGACTCATTTTTTTTTGAAAACAGTTTGTTTTCGGATTGTGATTCTAATAAGTTTATCACTTAGTCACTTTGTGTTATTGTCACTGGTATCGTTGTCATTATCACCACGTAACACGTATTGTATTTATTATGATATAAAATATTACATGTTGCATATTTTATAAATGCTGTATAATATTAATAATATGTTAGTTTTTGCTATTATGTTTCCGTATGTCAGGCAAACAGCGGCCTTGTTGCGTCATGGACGACTTCTTGCAAAGATCTTCTCATGCAGTTCGCTGAGGCGATTTGGGGATATTGGGACACCATGTATTGTTATAGTGTGCTGGCTTGTAATATCGTTATAGTTTTTGAATTAGCATAATCGATAAGTATATTTTTTGTTCTGTGTGCTATCCAAATTTTTATCTATGATCATCATATTAAGTTACAGTTTTTATGTAACGTAACTATGAGATATGATATATTATTTGGGGATATTACTGCTATTTTTTCAATATTCCACATGTATTAATACTACAATTATATAATATACAAGTATATATATATATCTATCTATTCATCCATGTCTATCCTTATATGAATATGATATGATGATCATACCGGCCATATAATAATACATAGTCATTGGGTTATGATTGCAATCTCAATGCGCCACAGCAGGAGCACAAGAATCTGGTGGACAGATTCACCAAACATCTCGACACAGCAGAGGAGACTAGCTATCATACTCTACATGGACATGTGTATCGTAGACTGAGGGTTCGTCAGTTCACTGTTTACTTAGAGGTATTAGTATTAGCCATCATGTGTTATCAGTATGGTCAGATGAATCACAATGTGCTTTTTTTTGCTTTTTTTCTGCAGGAGATTGTGATCACATCAACCTTGCAATCATTGGCGGGCAACATCACAAAGGTTATCGGTGATACTGCAACCTGGTTGCAAACCAATTCTCGTGTTATATCAGGCTACACCATGTGATATATTCATATATTTACAATGATTTAGAGCATTATGAATCATATTATGAATGTATTTTGAAACAACAAAGACCATACCCTTTACAGGTGTTCGAGTATCTAAACTATATAAGAAAGCTACTACATAGTCACATAGTAGCTTTGTACAAACCAAAAAAAACATCTCACAGAGCACATACACAGATATATACAGCCTTAACATGACTATATATATATATTTCAATATATCTGTAGATTTTCCCCAAGGATATTTCAATATATATTTTATTTTATATATGATATCTCTATATATACATATATTTATGTGGTGATATTCGAATGCTGTAAGTATATCATAGTATCATTGTGTTTTATTTTTCATATTAAATGACTAGTGTCTCTGCACAGGCTGATGCTGGAGTTGCTGAAGGAGTTCTACGTGCAATTGAATCGACTTTGCCAGGGATACAGACTTCTGACACTATGCAGGACCATATTACAAGATTAATTATGTTGCTGGGTCATCTGGTAAGGTGTATGGTGTATATGTGACATGTATTGACCTCTTGTTCTCAAACAAGTTCATTCTTCGAGACCCAAATTGCACATTCTGATGTGATAAGACGCTTGTGAGTTCGTACACAACAACAAGTCTTGACATTTGAATTTGAAATATGTTTTCCATACCCACAACTCTCGTGTTTTTTTTTCTGACCAAACCGTTCGTTGCAGGACTCGACTCAACAATCTGATGTACATGACACAGATGAGAACTTCAAGACTGGAACACCAAAGGATGCTGTTCACGAGACTTGGTTTATACGATTCGATGTGGAATAACAGAAAACGGTTCGTTTTTAGATCATAGATTTGCAACCTTAAATCATCAGAACATTTTCAAAACAAATGTTAAGTATATTTCTTGGTCACACTGAACTGACTCAAATCGGACAAACGCACGAAACATCAATGATGCAAAGATATATGATTTGATCATATGTTTAAAACTTATACAACTATAGAATATAGAAGATATCCCAAAACCATATGTTTAAAGTTCTAAAAAAATATTATATACTTATATAATACATTAAATAGTTAATGTTTTAAAAAAATAAAAACGTAATATACTTTCGTATTTATTTATTATATTAATCTTATTCAATTATTCTACTTACTTATTTATAATATATAATATATAGACAGATACTATTTGTTAATAGTGTAATTTGTATACATTATACTATAATATATCATTTTCATTTTTCACAATGACACAAGACATATACATATATTTTGTAAATATCATATACCAAATACATATCTTAAATAATTTATTATTTAAGTTATTATTAAATATATATATTCGACTTTATTATATTATATATATTCTTTATTTTAATAAATTATATTATATTATATTTATATTCTATTTATATTATACTTTTTTTATTATAAATATAAATGTTTGTTCTTCTGTTTATATTTTATATTTGTATATTATATATACTATACAGCAATGTATAACTAGTCTGACTAGCTTGCTTGGTCGCCAAGGAGGTTGGCAGTGTGGAGATCATGGCCGATGACATTTTGGACTCATATGTTCAGGCTCGATGTCTCATCGGTCGTATCGAACCGATGAAAAAACATGATGTAGCTATCAAATGGCACTTGTTTCACATTGGGCACATGAGTTCACAAGATGAATGCCAATCACGGCTAACCAGATATATAACTATAACAGTAACATAACAATGATTATACATAATATCATATGGTACAAGTAAGTTCTATGTTTCCATTCTTATTTACCATTAACATATCTGGTTTTACACTACATGAATGATATAGGCCTTGGAATTTAGAATTCAGAACAAACACACCAGACCACTTCTTCAATTTCACTTGACCAATCAGGCTATGATGGAGCGTATCGTGAAGGTCGATGGGGTGCGTGAAAGACTTGCAAATCTACCTCGAGATTGGCGACTAGCAACAGCATGCAGTGGCTGTGGCACATTCGAACTGGCATTGCGCGCAGTGGCAACAGCGATGTCAGGATATCTACCAGTAGATGATGATTCGTTTGTCGTCACTGGACCATTGATATGATATATAGCAATATTTAAATTGTTACATTTATATATACATTACATATCGTTATCCTTTTCGATCCTCTTTTCTGTGAGTGAAACACAAAATATGACAAAGTTATATTTGATATTGTATTCACAGTTGGTTTACTTTTTAGTGTTATTCCAGAGAAACAACATCTACACACAACAAACGGAAACCTTGGTTAGATCAACCAAATGATTCCAAATACCAAAGTGACATTGTGGATTGGCTTGTGTTAATCAACATTTTTAGTCAGTTTTCCATCAGTTTCCATGTTTACATTAACAGTTTTGAGTTGGGGGTGTTATCCATTGGTGTGGTGTATGTGAGGTCACGGATGAGTTTGCATGTGAGTCTGAGAAATGGAAGCAAACCCACTTGTTGAACAATGTCTTGGCAGAGAATACATGCTTGTTCTCCGATGTCACTTGCATTACAGATGATGCCTCACGCACATGTGTTCGGCACAATCGCGCATGTGTTTCTTGGTATTCATTTAGCTTTGATAGGTTCCCAAGTCTCAAACGGTGACATTACCATACTGGTTTATCTCTCAACTCTTGACATTATAAACCCATCAACACAGGAATCATAACGTAGTTGTAACTTGTAACACATGATACGGTATTGTAACAAATGAGAAGATATAAGTACTTGTTGCCAATATGAACAGAATATTATTTCATTTTTTTTTGCATACGTTATTCCCCACCTGCCAGGTGAGGGTTCTTAGATTTTATCACAGTTGTTGTTCTCCTCCTCCTCCTCCTCGGCTAGCTATCCTCCTCCTGCTCCTCCTGCTCCTCCTCCGCCTCCTCCTCCAGTTTCTCCTCGACCATGTTTGCATCAACTTCCGCTCTTCGCCAACTTCTGAGCTCAGTGCGCACTGCTGGACCTCAACCTGGGACCTTCCCAGCTCAGTGCGCACCGCTGGACCTCAACCTGGGACCTTCCCAGCTCAGTGGGCACCGCTGGACCTCAACCTGGGACCTGCCCAGCTCAGTGTGCACTGCTGGACCTCAACCTGGGCCCTTCCGAGCTCAGCGTGCACTGCTGGACCTCAACCTGGGACCTGCCCAGCTCAGTGTGCACCGCTGGACCTCAACGGCCAGATAGAATGCCAGAAGATATGCCAGATATAATGTCAGATAGAATGCCAGAAGATATGCCAGATAAAATGCCATGAGATATGCCAGAAAGAATGCCAGAAGATATGCCGGAGAGAACGCCAGATGATATGCCAGAGAGAACGCCAGATGATATACCAGATAGCATGCCAGAAGATTTGCTAGAGATCCCCAGATCGAATGCCAGAAGATATGTCAGATAGAATGCCAGAAGATTTGCCAGTAACAAATCGGTAAATGTCATGGTGGGGATCACTCGAAGTAAGATATTTTTCCCAAACCAAAAAAACAAAGAAAAAACGAGGTGGTGGCATCATCACTTTTCGCAGCGGGCAGCGGATTTAGTTGCAAATCTCTGAGCAAGTTGCAGAACAGCATGAGTCTTTTCAAGACTGCAATGCATGACAAGAACCAGGACCGATGTGACCTGCCCATATCATAGGGGTATATCGGCATATCAGTATCCCTATATCATATACTGGTATGAAGTAATGTGATCATTGCTCATCGTGACCGTTTATGATTTCATTACATGTTAAATTTAGTTGCTTATTTTGTGTATGTACATAGATTGGTTTTGTTTGCCAATCTGATTTGTTAGTAAAATTAGCCATCTATCGGTGTATGTCCAATCAACCACACATCGATGCAATAATGTAATACATTCACAAGATAGGGTGCGGCGAGATTATCAGATCATTATTAATTGTAAACTTGATCATACGTTATGACAGCGACCCCACTATGATTAAACAGATTGTTTTTTCCGTCTCTGTGTTGATTCCACATTGTTAAAAAAAACCCAAAGGAGTCGACATCATACAAGACTTTCAATGGAACCGTCGAGACCATGATTGACACAGACCCACTTTGGTTCATCCTAGAGAATGTGGATGTCGGAGATGCCACCGATGAGCAGTCCAATGGTGCTGTGATTTCTCAGGTATTAGCAAATGCTGGTTTTGAGACACGAAACCCAGCTCAATCACTGCAGGGGTAATGATCAGGATGACATGTTAGACTTAGACAATTCATTTGTTTTTGATTTACGAAAGTGATTGGGTTTCAAGGTAAACACTTCAACGTCAACAATGGTTCGACAATGATAGTTTGATGATTGATGTAATATAAGGACATATACTAACTAACATAGTTAACTATGATGTAAAAACAACATATAATAATATACAAATAATAAAACTAAAACAAAACAAGATGCAATACTATCATACAACAATATCATCTAATATAATGAAGCGCAAAAAATACATATCAAATATAATACAATGTAATTTTTCATACACTATTTACATACAATAAAAGATAATATAATTTAATCCCGTATAATTTAAAGCATATAATAAATACAGTTCAAGAAACAATATTTCAAAAACATACTGAAATGTAATTTACTACAAAACATATTGTATCATAATCTATTTCAAAAAAACTTTACTTGAATCTAATCCAACAAATTATCAAAAAACTTATACAGAATAGAACAATATATAAATATACTATATTAACTCCATTATATTATGTTATATTTCAAATTATATGTTATATTAAATATTTCGGGAAATACCTTTTAATTGTAAATACACTATATATATTTTTTGTATATATTAAAACAATAGATGCAATATTTAACAAACCAATATGATATAATATATTTATATAATTTATATATATATATATCGTTTCATTAATTAAGTTGAAAAAATATACATATTTGTATTTACATGCATCTATACAAAGTGAGTTTATGTATTTGTATTGTGTTTGTAAAACTATCAACGATACTGATGACTATGACAACAACGACGACGACGACGACAACGAAGACGACCACGACGACGACGATGATGAAAATTATGATGATGATGATGATGATGACTTAATGATAACATTGACCTTAACTAACTTTCATGAATCACAATGTTGATGAGGGTGGTGATGATGATTATGCTTAGCATGATGATCCATGAGCGTTTTTATCATAAATGATAATGATGGTAGTGTTGATCATGATGATGATGACGACGACAACAATGACAGTGGCGATGACGATGAAGAAGAAGATGATGATGATGATGAAGCTGACAATGATGATGGTGATGATGATGACAACAAGCAATGACTATGACAATGGCGATGACACCGATGACAGTGATAATGACTAATGATGGTGTTGTCAGTTATATGGTTGATGATGATGAGAATGACGATGATCTAGGATACATAAACATATACAACTTGATAAGACAATAACTATTACAATAGGTGTATTCTATGTGATTTATATGTCTTAACTTTTCGAATACTAGGTAATTCGATCGTACTTATACTAGGCTACATGTACTTTGTTTGAACTTTATTATTCATGCAGTCAGGAATGATCTTATTAGAAGCATTCAATTTTGCGCTGCCACAGCGCCGAACCCGTCTCTTCATCTTGGCTGTGAACAAGAATCGTGCCACTGCTGAGCTTGCGAATAGCCCATCGGAGATCTTAGATATGGCGGTGACAGAACTACTGCCTATTTGCAAGACTGCTCCACTCCCAGTTGACATTCGTTCATATTCAGTGCGTTCACCTTTTCCTTTGTCCCCTCCCCACCATCCATTACATTCACTAACATACCATATACTATACGGACACATATGGGATTCGTGATTCATGTTACATGATACAGTATTTATATATATAAAGAAAAAAACATCGTTTCAGACAAAAACAAAACACACTGTATAGTATAAAGTGGGTTTCCGACAATAATACAATCGATAACAAGGATAATGGATTTGATGCATCAACAGTGTATCCAAGGATGCTTTCTTGGACGATGACACCTCAGATAGGGTTGTGAATGAGCAACAGAGACGTCAGCAAGTGCGAACTTCAAAGAATCGACGTACGGAAACCGAAGAAACTGATGAGCTGGATCTAGACGCATCCCTCAAAGGGGGGAAATGGAAAGATATGCACATGCAATTGGCAGTTTCCCGTGGGAAGCTTAGTGACAGTTAAATCAAAACCAACAAGACTGACCTTGTACCATATTACAACGACCTTGTGTAACTAGAAGGGATGAAACAACATACTGATAACATACCATACATCATGTTCAACCTAGGGACCTAAGGGTGTTTGCGTCAGTGATGAAACCATTCTGGACCATGTCATGCTATTGGCAGGTGGGTTGACCTGGCCATTGGAGTTGCCGACGGGCCTGACTGAGAACCCTTGGTTTGCAACACTACCAGCACGTGAGCAAGAGGCCATTCATAAAACTGATGTGTAGCATTATGTGGTTCATCCTTTGAAATTTTACATCATACTATGACACGATGATACATTGTTAACTGATATCACTCACACAAAACTAAATTGTGAGTACATTTAGCAATTACAGCTTGTATTTGTTGGTGCATTACCATTTTGACAATGACTATGGTTACTTTGCTGCAAATCGTTTGTCCTTTGTTGTTGGAATCTGTTTGGTGGGTCGATTCACAATGTTCGATTATTCCTGAAAAAAACAGCATCTTCACTACGTACATACACACAGACAGACATGATATATTTACATACTGCATAGGCCACATAGGTATCATCATATGGTTCATATCATATATCAAATCATCAAATATCATCATAAATTTTACATACTATATAATATAGGTTATAGGTATACCTTATAACAGTAAAATATTTTACATATTTTTTTTTACATCAAATCATATATACCATGTGTTATGATATCTGGTTGGTCTTTGGTAAATAAGATACATAATCACATATCATAATAACAAGATATGTATATATATATAAATTCTTTAAATAATTTGAAATCGCTATATAACATAATATTGTAAAATATATACATACCATATATATTATATATATAAGGTATAAGTTTTTTAATATATATATATTTGCTGGGCAGCGATGCGCAGATCATCGCATTTGTCCAGAAGAAGAACGATGAGCGTATCGCTTTGAACCAGTCACCATATCGATTCGCGGACCTATACCACAGTGCGAACCGCACTCCGGTGAGTGACGCAGGGGTATCTTATCTTGGTTTTATTACGTTGGTTTTAGCAGTATGTCAATTTACTGGTTGCTTAAAACTTAAACCAACACATACAAAACATAATGCCGTTAAAAAAACAACATTATTCAGATTGACCTTGTCCATTTTTGATCTTATCCTAAAAGTTAATATTACCAAAACTTCCTTCACTCCCAAAAGTTCAGGTTACATTGTTATGTATTTAGTATTAGCGAAATTTATGTATGGACAATATGGATTGAGATAATTTAAAATGTTAGTTATATTATATTGCTCTTACAAATCGTCTATGTGAAATATGTGACAACATATGTGTTAGTTGTGTTAGACAGCTAGACATAGTATGACATATCAGCGCCAGCTCGTTCCAGTCTCAATCACTATATTCAATTTGATGCAAACTGTAGGTGGTGCCAACGGTGTTGCCATCTGGCACAGTTTGGGACTTTACCCGGTCTCGCCTTCTGACCGGGCATGAGCAAATGGGGTTACAAGGGATTCAGATGGAGTTTGCGCATGAGATTTCCAACAATCAAGCACAGGATCTGGCAGGCAACGCGCTGCTAGGCCAGGCTTCATTGACATCGATATGTATACGGCTCTACAACAAAACAATAAGGTGATAGTGGTGTCGTAATATCGATATGGTTTTTCTTTTGTCATCAGAATAGGGGGATGATTTGATTTAGAAATAGTGAAGAGTTTGTACTAGATACAATAAGACAATCTATTGGGATTATGTGGATTAGACTGAGACTACACTGATGATTGTAGTTTACAAATACTCTGAGGTTTCCAGCTACAGTCGTGGCAGCTTTGCAAATGGCAATGCTATGTGCAATGCAGTTTCCTTCGGCCATGGAGGACGTGGCCATGGACCAAGTTGAAAGCCTTCTGAACATGATTCTGGGCTAAGTTTTTTTTTCGACATGACAGTAGTTGACTCTTTATCAACAAATCATAGGTTGCGGTAATCATAGTGAATCATAGGCGGTATGATATGTTTCATTTTGATGGTGATAAATTGTTTTTTCACTATTAGGGTTCATTTATCCACATTAATTTGCATACTTCCAGAAAGGGGAAACGCTCAAAGATACAATAGCAAATCAGAATCCCAATGTTAATCAATGTTGAATTGGCTTTGTTCCATATACACTTTGCCTGTGTCTTATTACATCCTTGTTGGCTAAGGATTGGCTGAATATATCAGAACATCTGCTGCCGTACACGTACAGTCCGTATGGAAATGATGTTTCACTGTGGGTTGAATGGCACTTCCGGGAGCAGTGCGTTGAATGAAAAAAAAAACAACACTGGTGCGCATCCGCATGTTTGAGACCGTTTGGGGCCGTGCATTGATTCAGAACATATCCCAACAACGATCCATTCCCATAGTTGTGGTACATAATGATGCTAATTTTAAAATAATTTCAAATAGAAGCATGCACAGGCGGCAAGTTTATATTATGTTTCCCCATATTTTATATCAAAATGTTTGGATCATAACCCACCAAACTAGTATATTCGAATATAATATTATCATATCATTTAATTTCAGAAGAAAAAATCAATCATCATACAATCATATGACCCCAAAATCATACCATTGTACCGCACAATGACCTCAAAATCGTACCATCGTACTGTACCATGACCTCAAAACCGTACCATCGTACCGTACCCTGACTTCAAAACCGTACCATCGTACCGTACCATGACTTCAAAACCGTACCCTCCAACCGTACCCCGTTCCAAGCATCCAAATTCACACCTACTTTGAAAATTCATAATGTATACATTATATATACATACATAATATATATATATGAAAACCGTGGCAGTTTACCGGGTCCGGTTGGGGCCTGTGATTTTCTACTAGAAAATGAATGTTGTATAAATTAGGGACCCAAGAAAATCTAGCTACAGACATCAAACGAATTCGAGCTACCCTAGAAAAATGGCACCCCCCAAGAAATGCATTTTCGAAGCTATGGGCTATGGACCGTATTTTTTCTTAGAAAAACATCACCCTGCTTGAATGGTATAATGTTGAAAATCGAAATCAATTTTTTTGAAAACAACTTCCAGGGAATGGTTCCATTTTTCTAGAGACCAACATCCAACCCATCGAATTTTTCGAAATATTCGAATTTCATCGAAATTCCATCCCATTAACATCCTAAAACATCCTGAAACACTGTGCGACCGTTTAATGAAAACAACGAATGCAGACATGACATCATGCCATGCTCATTGCCGCGCATTCCCCGAGACGGCTGCAATGAAATGCAGCGAGATGCGGCAAGTGTTGCAAACTTGGACAGGAGAGAAATGGGATTAGATTTTAAGATATTTTAAGCATGTTTAAACAAAACAAAATGACCTACCAGTGCCCCTCTAGAAAATCAGGGACCACTAGAAAATCTAGGAACGTCCTCCCAGAGATGCTAAAATTATGCTCCTGGATTTTGGGCACTTAAGCTACACAGAAAATCAGGGTCTCCCGACTCAGAAGTCTCCAAAAGTTGTTCTGTAGAAAATGAGGGGGTTGATAAAAGCAGCCTTTCATCAAAATCGAAGAATTTTCGCGCCAGAAAATCAGTCCTTCTTAGGGGGGTTGACCTCCCTGAAATCCTAGAGGAAACTCCAACCCCGTTTATATAAATAATATATATATATATATATTTGTTCCCCCAGATTTCTCGGATTTTCCCCATGGATCCATCGCATCCCCTTCGGGTGATGTAGCCGAAGCACTCCAGCGCCTGCTGCCAATTCTCCGCAGATGAGATGGCTGAGCTGTAGGTGACGATGTCCGGAAGCAGCCTGATGGCAAGGAAAGCCAAGACGTAAACACATCTGGTTCTGTCGGAAAAGGAAGCTTTTCAGGCAATTATGCAATTGTAGGAGGGACATAATGATTAACTATTGATTAACGGATGGAATTGGCTACCTTATTTTCAGGCTTAGAAACAACTGGTAACGGAGAAATAGATGGGAAAAAACGACTTACATTCAAGATGTGGGATATGATATGGAGCAAAGAATCATTAGAAGAATGAGGGACTAAACCAAGCGACTCAAAGTGAAACCTGAGGTACAACACAGAAGAAACTGCTGTCAACATGAGATACACGTGTGAAACTTCATGGTTTTTGACATTGGCCAGTAGGTTCCTCAACTTAAATAGGTTTTGGCTTTGGTATGTTTTGGTCCCTTCTCAACTTATAGTAAATAGGTTTTGGTATGTTTTGGTCCTTTTTTCCCCTGGGTTCCCTATGACCATCTCTGAATCACTGGGTCGTCAACGGCCACCGGTCACCCTGGGGCGGCCGGGATGCCTGGCACCATCCAGACGGTCAAGCAGCCGCATCGCAGCCTGCCAGCGTTTTCCTGGAAGCGGCGCCAGTGTGGCCACAGAACCAGTTGTTGGACATGTGTACTCAACCAAATAAGGAATTTACATGGATACACATATACAATCACACACACATATTAATATATCAATATACGTATACATATATATATATTTATATGTATGTATGTATGTATGCATGTATGTATGTATGTATTTGTTGTGTATGTAAAACAGTTAAAATATATGTATATGTATGCAATGGTCATACGTGTGATTGACTTATGACTATTCGCTGCAACTCTCTGTAAGTATACACATTTGTAGATGAATAAATCTGCACCGCGTGTGGCCAATGACTCAGGCATCCTTTGGCACAGGCACTCACCGCGGCGTTGAAGAGAATCAGACTGGGCTGCAACGGCAACTGAAGGACCGCGCGCAGGAGTGACATCGCATCTTGCCACCTGGAGGCGCGCCTTGGTTTGCAACTTAACCCCACCCAAGCAGTGGCTATTCTGTACATCAACCATCTTCGAATCTTTGCTGTTTCCTCTTAATGTCCTCATGCTCAGGTGCTACCCCAGAGCCAAACCCTGGCTTCACCTTGGTTTAAGATGGTCACCCAAGTAAGTAAGTCTCACCAAGCAGAACATCACTTTACGGGAAAAATCGATTTGAAACCCTGGTTTCCACCCCCCAACATGATTCAAAGTGAATGGGCAATCATGGTTTCTGAACGTTTCTCACATCTTTCCAATTTTTCACCATTTTTTACCTCTGATTTTTCATTCTTTTTGAAGGCAATCCTCCAAATCTCCAAAATCTCGAAATCACCCGCTGATCCTTCCAGCAGGGTCGCTCCATGACGCTCAAGGTGGCCCCATAGGTCACCACGGTGGCCTGCAAGGTCTCGCGACGAAGCTCATCCAACAGCGCCACCTGAAAGGAGCGCTGGATGGTGAAACATGTAAGATATAGGTATATATTAGACTATGGGCACATAAAATATATGGAAAATCTATGGAAAATCTATGGAACATGATGGGAAACATAGATGGAAGAAATTGACAGAGAGCTGTTTGAAGGTGGATGGTTTGGGCTGAAGATACATGTAAGTTTGGAGAAATTACGCCCGTAAGGAGTGGACCAATTGCAGGCTCACCTCGGCTGCGAACACTGACCACGCCCTTTTCCAGTACAGGCTTCGCAGGCAAGCTTTTGCTTGTCAACTGTTGTCAATAAGGTCGACATGATGTCTCTATAAAATGTGTTTACAGGTGCTGAGCTGAAAACCTGCATCATGTTCAATCCACTATTTACCACCAGTACGCCGTAGCTGGATTACCACCAGTATGGCCTAGCTGGATGCTCTGTGACAGTTTTAAATATGTACATATACATGCTCATAAGAGCAGCTAACGCGAGTTTAAACTTGGTTTACCTTCCTTCCGGCAATCAAATATGGCAATTGGAATGCTAAATGCTCCATTCTTAGTAAGAAATCAAGCCCTATGTATTTTTCTGTATTTACTGTTGCCAGTTTAGAATGCCAGAGATACCATTTCATTTTGGGTTGCTATTGCTATACCCATATTGTCTGATTGAACAATTCTGCTCCATAGAATGCTATTTTTGGGTCAAGTCCTCATTTCTCATTTTATCTGACTATCCTTGTTCTGAAATTGCGGTGGCACCAAGGAAAAAAAGAGCCCAGACACTGCACGTTGCCAGTGACCGGACTGCTTGCAGCGGCTGATGGCCTCGAAATTTGGGGAGTTGGAGGTGGAGCGCCATGAGTTTAAAAACCGCAGAGAACTGCATTGATTTCTTCAAAATGTGCATATAATGTACCGGGTTCCTTCTAATTTGTTGATCAAGAAAATATTAAGAAACAACGAAGCATCAATGTCTCACGGCTCTATATAACTTGCTAGGCATACCACCCTGTTGTTTTGAGGGCACTTCCCATTGAGAACGAATTTCGCCCATTTCCGACCCCTCCCCAATATCATTGAAATCACTTAATCACAATTTCAACCACTCAACTGCACCATTCAGCCACTACGATACTGCACCACAGTTTCAAGGTGATGCAGTGATGCTTCAATGGTTGCATTGGTTTAAGTACATGTTACAGGAACCCTCCAGTATTTGGGGCGGAAAAAATAGGTTCTCCTCTCACATTTCCCTTCAACCACTGCCTACCATCTGATTACCATCTTTCACGCCTTGTTGTACTCAATGATCTTGGGCACCATCGGCTCCGTCGCCGGGCCACAGGCCGTGCTGGGCTGCTACTGGTTTTACCCACTTCTAGTAGTTTAAAAATCCCACTAGAACTGGGCTTGCAACTGCCATAACAATTCATAACATGCTTGGCTTAACCAGGCATGGACCAGTTGTCGTTCTTAGGACAAGTCATCTGCTGTCGTGGAACATGGGAAGGCCTGGCTCCACCCACCAGGCAGCGCACACAGCACAAGTTAATTCATGCAGCACAAAACTGCGGTGCGGCGTATGAAATTTTGAACAACAGCTGGCTGGTGGAACCTGAGGACTGCTCAACCTGCACCTCTTCCACTAACTTCCAACAATGGATAACTGCTTGTTTGGCCCCATAATCCCAGACGAGCCAAAATCACAAAATTAGGCATCTGCTAAAGATGTGAATCTTTTGAGAAAAGTATTGCGCTGGATCACTTCCCAGGTTGGGTTTTGACAATGGGAGCCTGAGGCCTGGATCCCGACCCTGGTTCCTTGCTTAAACTTGCTGGGAAGCCTTAAAAGCAACCAGGCAACCAGGATCAACTAGGCAACCCATCAAATCCTATGGGATCCCATGGTTCCATATGAATCCATATGATCATATATGATCCATATGGAGGTTTCCTAAAATAGGGCTACCCCCAAAACATCCATTTTCTGATCCGCTGGGATCCAACTGCTCCAGCAGCCGCCGCAAACCGGACAGCTCAGCCGCCCGGTCGCAGGCGTCCGCGATGGAGGCGTACCTCCGCGGGCATTGGGGGGGTCCTTCCGGTGCCAGGGCAACAAAGACCTGGAAAAATAGGGGGAAACAGGATGAACACTATCATTTTATATCATGTTATCTCGTTTCATATCGTTTTTTAACGTCAAATTGAAATGAGGGCATGCCACAGACCATCCCTTTGGTGCTGAAATACCTTCACACGATGAGTGGTCAGCATGTTTTGCTAGTCGAAACCAAGCTTTGGTGACAAGGTGACAAACTATGACAAACTAACAGATTTTAATTGATTCTGCCTCCCCCTCATGTTGATCTTGGTTCTTGAGGGCAAACATGCGACCCCAGTACGAGTCTCTGGTCTTCGGGCGGTCAGTTGGAGTTAGGAGTTTCCAACGTGACGCCAATGACCACACAACTAAAGTGCGCATCCGCCTTCCTCCATCTGAAAGGCGCACCAGCAGTGAACAAACCGAGATAATCAACCCGCATGCGTGCAACCTTTATATATCATCAATGTTTTAGTCAACTAGACGCTAGACGGCGAGACTGACATTCTGAATCTGCAAATCAAACTCATTCACAAACCCGAAGTGAACCATTTTTGAGGTGGTACCCCCACGACTTAGAATATGGAGGAGGATGCTCCATGCCTTTACGCCTGCCCGAGTGGCGCGATGGCATCAAGGTTAATGTGACATCTTGCAGCTTGGTCAATGATACCGCAGGCAGATTGCCATTCTCCAGCCTTAGTGCTTCGAGGTTTGCTTTGTAACTCAGAAAATCTTGAATGAAATTAAACGGTGACATATTGCTTCTCATACGCCTTTGTGCCAGAAAGCTACCGTACCTCAAGCATCCCAAGCAGGCCTTAACCATATCTGACGTGGAACCACCTTGCTAGCAAATTTTGTTTAAACTCTACTCAGTGCAAATCCTTCAAACCATGGCTTGCAGCATTGGAAGCTCTTTTGCGGACGTATCTCCAATGGCCATGGTCGTGCATCACTGGACAACCCCCTGCAGGAATCTGTCTGGTTTGTGTTTGAAAACCGGGATGTCTACTAATTCGTCACAAAACAAACCAGGCAATCGCAGCAAAAACCTCAAACCATTTCACACAGGTGTATTTAGCACGTCCCAAAACCACTAGAACCGGTAAACTCCTAGCGCAACAATGGCAACATACGTTTCTAATTTTGGACTATATACTTGAAGATATGATGTCATCTCACCTTCAATTTTCTGGTTATGTTTACGCTCCGCCTTTCGGCTCCAGACTTCCTCCACTGCAGCAAGGATCCTTTCCGCAGGCGCAGCAAATCGCGCTGAGGCCGACCAAATCCAGCGATGCCGCGTCTGCCGCCGCGTCGGAGAGATGAATGGCCGATCTCCAACAATTCGATTCCTGCAGGCAGGTGGTGAAAAACTGGTCACCGGCGTCACCGGCGACCATTTGCCAACAAACCATGTAAATTGTCCAATTTGTCCAATTTGGAATGGAGATCTTCGTGGATTTTCCAGTGCCAAGTTTGCTTCCTTCACGGTGTATAAGGTTCAGGATGGTATGAAGAACTTGACAATGGCCATTTCAGGAACCTAAATTGGAGGTACCTACCATATATCAGGCCAAATTTTCAGGGCTATGTAGGGAATATCCTTACAACATGTGGCCTTATATGGTACAGTACGTCTACTTTAGGGTCCTGAAATTCCGGTTGAACTTGGATGAAACTGAAGTCCTGGAAGGCCGTGAAGGTCGCGTTGTACGCCACCAAGTTCCTGAGCAAACTGAGATGACGGGTGGGGGGGCCCCCCCTTCAATTTCCCGGGATGTGGAAATTTGCAACCCCTGTGAACTCCAACTTTCAAGAAAAGCAAGGCATTTGGACATCCAGTTCGAGCTGTGTGGGCCAGGAGTCAACTGCACTTGGAGATTGCATACCATCTCCAAAAGCATCACAGCTTGCTGCCAATTGGATGTTTTGGAGCACGCACTGATGGTCGCACTGCCAGCGAAAACGTTGACTTCAACCTCGAGGATGATGGCAGCTCTGCGCTGGGAAAATGAGTCACAGGGGAGAGATATTCTTTGGACAACAACTTTCATGTGGCGTTTCCCAACATAAAATCATAAACCTCCCCCAACATCACCGTGGACAAAGGGGATGGGTCATGCTCCACGCACATTTCCAATCCAGAACTACCAATCTTGCCCTTGGGGCCCTTGGGGCCCTTGGAGTAGCAGTTCTACATCCATGTGAACTCTTAGGTTTGGACTACATAGCACATTCAGGCACACAATTCCTCTTAGCATCTCTTAGGGAAATCAAATGTGAAGAAATGGAATGGAAAACCCGCTAATTAATTTGATCTAATTTGTCTGATTTACCTATTGGAACAGCACTTTTATTGACACCCTAGCTCACCAAGCACAACTCAAAGAATTGCCAAAGCAAATCTCCGTGGACCTGGCTCTCACTGGCCTGGAAAAGAAGAAGCAAAGCTCTTTCCCATTCCTTATCTGACAGCAGAGCCGAACAAATGAGATCTGCCAGGTAGGCCGAACGCCCTGTTCATCCGGCCGTATCCAGGGCTATAGGTGAATGATGCAGAACGATCAATTCAAAGACTCCATTCCAGAGAAAATCATGAAACGTATACGTACAGTAGGGCCCTCGCACTTGAAACTCGTCATCTTAGTAACTTAGGTGATGTCGCTGTGAGGACCAATCTGCGAATGGGTCTGTCTGAGAATGGGAGGATGCCCCCCAAAAAGTCATTTTTCTATTGGACAGA
This sequence comes from Cladocopium goreaui, assembly GCA_947184155.2. Lineage (NCBI taxonomy): Eukaryota > Dinophyceae > Suessiales > Symbiodiniaceae > Cladocopium > Cladocopium goreaui. The sequence goes on from CAMXCT020002095.1 coordinate 110,710, forward strand.
AGATGATTGACCATGCCATGTTTGGGTGTTCCACATCTTCAAACCCACATCGTGCTGGACCGAGTTCATTTCGTTCTTCACACGCACTGATGGCAGCGCTGTAAGTGATGATGTCCGGTTCTAAGCGTTGCATCAGCACATTCTCCAGGATGGCCAGTGCTAAGGGCCAGTGACCTGGGAAGCCATGGAGGTCATTCTCCAATGGTTTGTGGGTTTCACCACATCTCAAAAAAAGTAACAGGCAGGTCATTGGGGACCATCATAAGAGGCTTGGGGGTCTACAAATCAAATCCAAAGACTTTCCTTTCATGGGATCGTCGAATTTTTGAGTTCTGGGCGGCCTTCAAGAGATTTCAAGAGCCACTGGTATTCGATGACTACAGGTTGCTGAAAAAACCCAAACCACTGTGTCTATTGTAGAATTCATAGGAATTCTATGCTTGGCAATGGTGATGTTCACGGATTAGGGACCACTCAAAAGCTTTGCCAATCAGTTTCCATGTTCAGTATCTCTGGCTTTTACCCTCGATCATCCCCCCCTCTATGTTGATCACTTTAAATATGTATATATAATATATACGTATATATAATCCCTTTCCCAGAATGTTCTGGCAAGCAATCCCTTTCCCAGAACATGAATCACCACTTTGGCCCCTTGGAAACCACAGTTTCATATTGGATGTTTGGGAGCCCCTGCCTGCCGCCTGCGGCCTAAGCACTGGACTTCCCGCAGGCGTTGATTAAACCGTTGAGAATCACCAAGTCTGAGCAGTGACCCCCAGCCGCCCCAGCCAGTTGGAGGGCATGCTGCCAATGAACCTGGACAATGACGTGGGTTTCTGATGGTTTCTGGGGGATTTTCAGGGAGGGATTTCACTGAAGACTTTTAGGTGGTTACAGTGGTTACCACCTCATGCATGACATGGCAAGTATCGCAAGACGTGCCATGCTATGCTGAATGCTATGACTTTGGAAACCTCCAGTGAATGGGACCAGCCGGCTATTGACACAAAGTTCATTCAGCGTGCCTTAAGGCCAGTCAGGAGCAGGAGCTTTCACTCTAATTCAGACTATCCAATCTGCCTACCGAACAATCCCTTGAAGCAAACATGGTATACAGGTATGCTGTTCCCTGTCAAGATTGGTGTCTCCAAACAATACCTATCGAAGGTGAGCAGCCACCTAAGTGCAATCCCAGTGATAGCAGCTGGGGGACAGTCTTTGCGCAAGCATTGAGGAGTGGGCTGGTCGTAAAGGCATCAGGTTGCCTCAAATCAAGGTGTACTATTCCGTGCCCCAGCCAGTTCAGGGATACCAAACTGCGGGCTCAGGGGGAAAATTTTCTGGCGTGCAGGCACTGCTACGACCCTGATCTGCAATCCGCGTTGGGCACATGTGTGCCATGTACGTATAGATGTGCATGGCCTCTGTTGCCACCCGTTGATACAACATGATAAAACGAACCAAAATCTTTCCACAGTCATGTTCAAGTTCGATTTTCAGCGGGTGGCGAGGTTTGAACTGCAAGTGAATACTTGTTTCAAGCCAAACCCCAAACATCCATAGATATGCCACTAATCTTAATGTGAATCTGTCCTCAGAGCAGGATAGAAAGTCGAACGTATACCACAACCCAGTCTTGGAACAGCCCAGCCACAATGTTTTTGCCACAGCGGACTGGAACAAAAGCAGAACTTCCTGCCAGCGACCAGCTTTCTCCCCTGCGCTTACCTGACAGCTGTGCAACTGCGCGGCGGAACAACACCCACAAATCACACAAAACCTTTGGAATCAGCTGAACTTGTCTAAATGGTCTAATTGTCTAAATGTCTAGCATCCTATCCTCCACAGTTCAGCAGAGCTATGACATACGACATGCATTGACATGCAATTTTTTCATTGCCACTTTTTTTTTGAGGTTCCCATTATCCCATTCTATCCGATTCCTGAAAAACTGATTGAAAGACATGTGTCGACATGCGGCCCAGCAAGGGTCCACCTTCAATGCCGTTGGGTCACAGTGGTATTGAATGTGATCACACTTTGTCTCATCCTGGGCCGCACTATAGCGCAATGTCGGCCCTGAAGAAAGCCTTTGTTTGACACATGTCCAGCAGTGGCCCCCGCAAGTTTGACATCATAAATCCCAAAGGATACCATATCCAATCCAACAATATCCCGAAGATTCGCCGAAGATCGTAGTTTGCGGAATGAGTTTGGTTTGCAGGCAGGTGTATCAGATGGCTTACTGGCGGTGAATTCCGGTGAAAAAAGTGAGAGACACATAGAGACACATACGAAAACTGGCAACCTGAGACCTAAGCCTAAGCGATCTGTCAAATGATCAGTAGTAATGACACGTACTAGTATCAATATCCTCGTTTGGCTGTAAGCAAATTATTTTGGTTGGTTCACCTCTCCCTTCTCCATGATTATATGATCAAATTATATGACTTCTTGGCTACCAATGGCATTTTCCTAAAATGGCACACCTCATCTCAACATCACCTTCCACCCTCCCCAGCACCAAAGGTCTCTTGCTTCGAAACCTCCTGCAGAAGAACAACAGCATCCAGCCAAGATGTGACCTTTTCACAAGCCGACATGGTGACGTTGAAAGTGACCACATCTGGCCTTGGCATATCTTGGCATCACGAAGTGCAAGAGTTTTGGTGCGAAATTGATGTGTGGAGAGGTCCAACCAGTACTTTGGGTGATTTTGAAGATGAAACATCTGTGGTGTTTGAAACAATCATCAGCCAACAAAAATGGGGATGGACTTTGAAAACAAGCCTGTGTTTCGTAGTGTCGTAGTACATAAAAAATCAGATTGTCACATTATTATTCTCCGAAAGCTGATGGGAAGGGTCTCTACTCAGGGCTACCTCAAGCCTCCCACATTCCAGACCTATGCAATAAACATGCAAGATGCAATGAATATCCATGAATTCTAAAGGTTGAAATAACAAATGACATCCCTAAGCCCCACTTCTGTGTGGTTTCGCCTCAGCCCTTGGGCAAAGGTGTCCCGGACGCCGCACTGCAGCGCATGGTGCCAGGGCGGACAATGCGACAGCGCGGCGCCAGTGGTGATGTGGTTCGTCTCGACAGCTTGGTGCTCCTGTCCCCGTGAAAAACGCTGGGCGTTGGTTGAAATCAACAACTATTGAGTTTATGAGCGTTTATGGGGACTAGAAGTAAAACTTCACCGGAAACCATGGTTGATGAATGACTTATATTATATATATATGTATATTTATATATATATATATAGCCGCGGAAGTTATTTGGTACAAATTGCAAATGTCGGGGTGTTCCTACCTCGTTCTCCAGTCCTGTCACGTTTTTTGGGGTCTGACCTCGTTCTCCAATGCCGCACTTGTTTTCAATAGCTAAATGCTTTGCATGCATGGCCACCTTGTTCTCGGGGTGTTCCTACAGCTTGAGGCCGTACCTCGTTTCACAAGCTAGCTATGATGTTTCCGACAAACCGGGGTACGCCACAATACTACTCTCCATTTAACCAAATAAAAGCCGTTGCTCATATAGTTTTCCCGGGATTTTTCCATGATCCAATGCTGGGAGATGAGTTTTGGGGTGGAAGAAATGGGTTCGAGCAAGTGGCATGCTGGGCAAATAACATATCGTATGCATAATCTGCACACATACGTCCTTGTACGTCATACATCTAGTTCTACATCCCTACACACAAAAAAACAAACAAAACAAAAAAAACACGAAGCCCTCTGTCAAATCTCCATCTCGCACAGCAAGCAGTGGGATCTCTGCCACCCTCCCGCTGCGCTGATGCCAGCACCCCAGACCACCACATCCGCCGACAGCCCGGCCGATGACATAAGTCCTGGGGTTCAGACCACTGCCTGGTGTCATTGGGGGACCTATGATAGCTGGATAAACTCGCACTGGTTGCTGGTGGTTCACAGTCCCCCGAAAAAAACATTTTTTTTTTTTGCGGGGCCTACCTTTGGATCCTGTGAAGGGGTTGGTTTAATCCCCATGATGCTGGGGTGTACTCCAGAAATCGCAGGGGATCATCCAAGTAGCAAGGACTGGCCCACAAACCCCGACTGACCACGTGCTCAATGCTTCGTCTGCCAGAAACAGCCCCTAAACTTACCCTTTCTTGGTATTTCAGGCGCGATTGGTGGGTCATTGAGATGGTATTGGCATGTATTGACCCCATGTATATATGCACTCCAGACTAAAAATGTATACTCATTTTGCCTTGGCACCAGTGAGTCTCATTTCTTGGGTTCTCAATAGTTTTGGCATATCCTTTGGTGATAGCACATGCTAAAATTACAAACATGGGAATACAACAATCACCACCCATGGTGTATTTATTATGTTCCTCAATAAAGATTAAAGCTCATAGTTTGTGGCCCATATCCTCTGGCAAACCAGCAAAGCTATGGAAAATGGCCCATTTATACTTGATTTACCTACTAACCGTTACTAACCCTTGTGATTTACCACTGCCATGCTAGTTTGCCAGAGGCTAATTCTAAGTCATCTCCAGCTTCTCCAAGGTTCTGAAGAGTTCCAGGGCACTTTCCCAGGCTGCCAGCTTTTGGCAGGAACTTATGGCAGCACTTGATGTGACGACCTGGGAGGGTTCACTGCATTTTAAGTTCTATGTCCAACTGGGAACACCAGGGGGTGGGGCAAATCTCAAAGAGATCCACAATTTCTGGTCCATTTCTCGTCAATTTGAATGGCAAATAATATCAACAGAACCCTTTCATCTCGTTTTAGAGTGACTGTGATTCGTTGGGATACAACAAGCAACCAATAGAAACAGGAGGATGCTGGTATAATTTATGAGGAGA
>CAMXCT020002096.1:0-62500 GCA_947184155.2 Cladocopium goreaui
GAAATCACCATTTTAAAGTTCGGTAAACCATCCTTAATAATTTATAGCTGGGCCATTTTCCAAAGCTATGTTAAATAACCAGAGGGTCCGCCTCTGGGGTATACCTTTAGCCACCTGAGTCCTGACTTGAAAAAAACCACCTTGTAGGAATTTACCAGCGAAATAAATCATCAAAAGAACTGAATAGGTGGGTCATTAGATAGGAATTGAAATGATTGTCAATGATGATTTGACCATTTGGGGTTACTTGCGGTCGCTAGAGAACGAATGAAAGGGATTCACATGATTAAAAACAACTGGATAACAATGCCATTCTTTGTTGAACGGGATTACTTAGGAAACCCTCTACTTGAAGAAAACGCATGTCAAAACCACTGTATTCCAACCCAGCGACTCACAACATTGCCTCTTCTCCTGCCAATAAGTTGTTGGACGTGTGCCGCACCAAGCAAATTGGATTTGAGCTCTGAAAGCTGTGTTAAAAACTGCAGAAACGTTCTGTTGACTCAAGTGGGAGATGAGAGACAGAGCATGACTTGTGCCTGAAAAATGAGTGGTGGAATAATTGAAGTAGAGCAGTTTTGATACGATGGAGTAAGTCCAATGGAAATGGAGATCCCTTTTTGCGCTGGTTGGCATCTCAAAATTTTGATCTTCTATCATCAAAGACGAGGATATCAGACTATATAGAGTCTGCCAATTGCCGCCAGAGGTTCTACGCTAAGATATTTCAAGTTTTTGCAGGTTAATTGCATTTATTTTTTGCTCAGATATAAGAAGTTTTATCCCAAATATATCCCACATTTCTACTGATAGTATCTCCCTTTTTGCTGCTTAAACCCAAAGTCTTGCTTGTAATCTCGTCATCTCGTCTCGCTTTTTGCTGGTTTCGTTATCCCATTTTCTTCTGGTAGCATTTCATGTCATGCTGCTCTAATAGGGTATGGTATGGGTCAAGTCATTGAGTGAACAAGGTGGTGTCCCCACAGTTATGTGAATGTTGGTTTATGTCCACCAAACTACATCGATATATCAAAATATACCATAAACCCTAGGCAACCTACTTATCAACCAACTTAGCTTAGGCTTACACGCTGGGGGACTACATTATTAGATCCCCCAATATCGTCCAAAAGTTGTCACAATATCCCCTGAAATCCCCATGAGACGGCCATAAAATAACTTAGAAACCAACAGAAATCACTTCTAAATCCCCAGCTTTACCATGGTTTTTACTCTTTTTATTGGCTGTAGCCCCAATTTTTAGGCTTGCCTCTAATGGCTTCACCTTGTTTCAAGTCATCCCAAGTCACCTCGACTTCGTCACGTCAGGTGAAGCCCAGCGGGTGCAGGGCATTTCAGCGGAACTCGAAGAGGCGGAGCGCGGCTAATGGGATTCGGCATGGGCGAAAAAAAACCCAGTCAGCGCAGTGTTCAAAAGCCCTGTTGTTGGTTGATAACCATGGAATATACCATGGAATAATCCATCATTAATCAACCAACAACAACCAATTCCTGTTGGAATCCGAGAGTATTTTTGATTCCAATATACCATGAGTATACCATGGAATAACCCATCATTAATCCGGGTTGAATCCCACGGGGAATCCATTTTTGGATGTGAAAATACTCGAAACCGTCGAAACGATGATCGGATGTGACGACTCCACGTCGCCGATCCGCATGGGAATTGGATTGAGGACGATGAATAGGGAATTATATGTATAATATACACATATATACACTGTATATATATATATACATACGTACACAGTATATACACTACATATATCATATTATATCATCATATATCCCAAAATGATGGAACATTCCAGCTTTGGGAATGATTGTGATTTGGCCCATTCAGAATGGGAAATGCTCAATCCATGGTGGGAAATCTGGGTGATGAAGTTATACTGTGAATTTGACGACTGGAACTGGAACCTGAATAAAAAAGGGGGCCCAGTCTGTAGATTCTAATAGTCTGCAAGCACAGCTGATTGAGTATCCAGCCCCACTCATCAAACGGGGATTTTGCACAGGGTCAAGTCATCAAGTCATCGACAAGATCCCAGCATGGCGACAAGAATGGCACTAGATGAGGAGAAGAAATTTATCAAGCAACAATCGAACATCCCCTAGAAATGGGAGCTTTAATGGGTAAACTGGGGATTTTCCAGGGGATTTTCCAGGGGATTTTAAATCCATATCTAATATTTCCCAGCCATATTTAATGGGAAAATCCCCTATAAATTTGCCAAAAAATGGTGGATTTTCCAGCCCAGCCATCCGGCGGAAAGGCAGTGGCCGAAAGCTTTCATCGTTTGGGATGCAAGACGGATATGACAAGAACTGCAGGAGCAGTTTTCACCGGTTGAATCCCCAACCGTTGTGGTTTTGTCGTGGACGAAAAAGCCCAAAGCTGGGGATACCCAATTTTAAGTTTCAAGCACAATGTATTTTTAAGAGAATTCCCAAGAACCCACAACGTAGATTAAAGAATCAGAAGCTGGATGATGCTGTGGATATCTCCAAAGGGCTGGTTGATGGTTTCAACGATTCGTTGATTGCCAGCTCCTCTAATGACTGTCGATTCTGGCACTTGTAGCTTGCATTTTGGAACACTAGACCTGAAACCAGGGAACTTTTGAGTTGATTAAATAGGGGGTACCCCCTTGCATCATCCATTCTTATGAAATCACCATCAACTTTTTCCGCATTTGACCGGATTTTGGGGGAGTCTGTTGAAATTGAACTCAGTTGGTGGATGATCATAGGGGGTGTTTCTACCCTCCATATTTATATATTAAGATAATCAGTAATCATGAATGAAATAATAATAGTATTACAATATTAATTCAGTAAAATACATATTTGTATATTATTTATTAGTATCAACTCAATAACTATATATTATATATACATATAGTATATTGGGCATTATCACAATCCATGAACTGATCCCCCTCTCAAGCATTCCATTAGTTGACCTCTAAAATGCCACGAATTTTCTATAGATTTCACGAGGATCATCCATGGCTGGCTGGCCTGGAGGACATTTGAAGCTCCCCCTGTGCCTTTCGGAGCTGAAAATCATGATTCTCTGCTTGGAAGATGAGGCATCCAGCAGCCTCCCGGCAGTCTGATTATCCAGTGATATCAGTGATACTATGACTGGTTGGTGGTGACTGGAACATGACTTTTATTGTCCATAATACTATAGTATTAGATAGTATTATGGGATAATCCCAACCCCATTGACGAACTCATATTTTTCAAGATGGTTATTGCACCACCAACCAGATGATATGTCTGGATACCTTTATGGACAATGGATCATCTATCCATTAAATGAATGAATGGAGAATAGGGCGATCAAAATTCTTTTCTCAAGGTCTGGGGAAAAAAGGCCGCCGGGTTGCTTCGATTCATGGGGCCGACGTCGACATGACGACCAGGCGATGCTCAGATGGTGGCTTTGATTTGATGTTGACTTGATGGATATCAGGTGGGTCATTCCCACCAGTCTAGTCGACTATTGTGTAGTTGGTATTGAGCCTTGGGGATCCTAAACGGCAAAACCCCACAGTCGCAGGTTTTGGGGTTCAAAAAACCCTTCATCAGTGTTGTTGCTTACCCTGCAAAGCTGAACGGGAGATTTTGGATGATGGTTGTCCTACAGAATTTGTGGGCCATACGGTTGAAACGCCCGTTCGACGTTGAAAATTCGATGGTTTCAACATGTTTCAAACAACATCCATTTTTCCTTTCCCCTGGAAGACCAATCCAATCCATTGATTCTATATACTTGTTCTTTCAAACATACTTTTTCAACCACTCACCCACCATTCAACACTCAGCCACCATCGACCCCAGGTCCTGTCATGCAGTTGCACCGCGCACAGCTGGAGGTCCTTGGGTATTGGATGGCTTAACCACAAAAAGCTGGGGAACAATAGGGCCTAAATAGGGATTTCACACGGAAAAGTGGTAATATAATATGATATAATGATATACATATATATATATATATACTGTATGTATCTGTATGTGTATATAATGCGGATAAAGCCGTAATGCACCGACTGGTGGTTCTGATCCATTGGGGTATTACTAATACTAAGTACTCGTATCCACTTAAAATGGGGGCGGAACCATGGTAAAAACATGGCGATATCTGAGGATATAACTTAGTGAACATGGATGAACATGGTAATATGACAGATAGTCGGGATTTGTTTGGGATTTCAATGACAGATTCCATGTTTTTCTGCTTCTTGCTGAATGGTTTCATAGCCACAGTCGACTGGTTGTTATATATACCGTCCGGGAATCAAGCATGGCAATGGAAATACATCATTTCTATATATACAGTGGAGGACCAGCAGTTAGAATATGGGAAAATCAAACTTCCGTGTTTAACGTGAGTCCAGGATATATCTGTTTTCATATGTTGTTGAGTTGCGTTAATTCACACATAGAATTTAAAAAATAAAAAGGCCCCACACACTTAGAATATTTTGGATGTTTATGTATAGTTTGATATTAAGAGAAAACCATAAAAATCGTGTGTGTCACAGCCGTTTTCGAGGCGTCTCAAAACCCACAATCGTTTTGGACACAACTGTTGAATTTGTGTCTAAAACAACCACATTGGGTTCGCACATAATTAGTCACTTTGTACATCAAGCAAGGCAAAGAAAAGAAACATACAGTTGGGTTGGGTTCGTTAATTCCTTCAAAACAAAGGTAAATTGCAAAGCAAATGCAGCTGTCTCAAAACAATCTCAGTACATCACCACATCGGCTTGCAGTTGTTGCAATTCGTTCTGCAAAACACACTCATGGTACATACCAGCTGGTTGGCAGTTGTTGTTTTTGTTTGTGTAAAATTGTGCATTTATAGGCAGTGAATGCACTTAGAATATGGTCAAGGTCAAGGAAGGCACATAACCGAACAGTTTGCAGTTGAGTTCCTTACTGCGAAGCAAGCAAGGTACAGTGTCAAACAGTTTGCAGCTGTTGAGTTCCTAATTGCAACACAATGTCATCCGAGCACCGTATGCTTTACAGTTCTTGCACCTGGTACTGCAAAACACGCATGGTACAGTACCAGCTGGTTGGCAGTTGTTGTTTTTGCTTGTGTAAACCTGTCCATGTATGGGTAGTGAATGCACAAAACAATCAAGGTACAGTGCCAAAAAGTTTGCAACTGCTGAGTTCATGATTGCAAAACAATTTCAGTACAGTACCACGTAGACTTGCAGTTGCTGCATTTCGTTCTGCAAAACACACTCATGGTACAGTACCAGCTGGTTGGCAGTTGTGTTTTTGCTTGTATAAAGCTGTGCAAAGCTGTGCATTTATGGGCAGCGAATGCACTTAGAATATTGTCAGAGTTGCCAGAGTCGCTTGGTCCATCAAGGAAGGTGCAGAACCAAACAGTTTACAGTTGAATTTGTTACTGCAAAGCAAGCAAGGTCCAGTTCCCAACAAATTGCAACTGCTGAGTTAATAATTGCAAAACTACCTCAGTACAACGCCGCATGGTTTACATTTCTTGCATCTGGCACTGCAAAACACGTATGGTCGCCGCATGGTACATTCCCAACCCGTTTGCAGTTGTTGCGTCTGCCGTTTGCCTGTATAACTGTGCACTTAATTTATGGGCAGCAAATGCACTTAGAATATGATCACAACTAACATAGTCACTTTGAAAATCAATCAAGACAAAGAACAGAAACATACAGTTGGGTTGGGTTCGTTAATTCCTTCAAAACAAAGGTAAATTGCAAAACAAATGCAGCTGTATCAAAACAATCTCAGTACATCACCACATCGGCTTGCAGTTGTTGCAATTCGTTCGCAAAACACACTCATGGTACAGTACCAGCTGGTTGGCAGTTGTTGTTTTTGTTTGTGTAAAATTGTGCATTTATAGGCAGTGAATGCACTTAGAATATGGTCAAGGTCAAGGAAGGCACATAACCGAACAGTTTGCAGTTGAGTTCCTTACTGCGAAGCAAGCAAGGTACAGTGTCAAACAGTTTGCAGCTGTTGAGTTCCTAATTGCAACACAATGTCATCCGAGCACCGTATGCTTTACAGTTCTTGCACCTGGTACTGCAAAACACGCATGGTACAGTACCAGCTGGTTGGCAGTTGTTGTTTTTGCTTGTGTAAACCTGTCCATGTATGGGTAGTGAATGCACAAAACAATCAAGGTACAGTGCCAAAAAGTTTGCAACTGCTGAGTTCATGATTGCAAAACAATTTCAGTACAGTACCACGTAGACTTGCAGTTGCTGCATTTCGTTCTGCAAAACACACTCATGGTACAGTACCAGCTGGTTGGCAGTTGTGTTTTTGCTTGTGTAAAGCTGTGCATTTATGGGCAGCGAATGCACTTAGAATATTGTCAGAGTTGCCAGAGTCGCTTGGTCCATCAAGGAAGGTGCAGAACCAAACAGTTTACAGTTGAATTTGTTGCTGCAAAGCAAGCAAGGTCCAGTTCCCAACAAATTGCAACTGCTGAGTTAATAATTGCAAAACTACCTCAGTACAACGCCACATGGTTTACATTTTTTGCATCTGGCACTGCAAAACACGTATGGTCGCCGCATGGTACATTCCCAACCCGTTTGCAGTTGTTGCGTCTGCCGTTTGCCTGTATAACTGTGAATTTAATTTATGGGCAGCAAATGCACTTAAAATATGATCACAACTAACATAGTCACTTTGAAAATCAATCAAGACAAAGAACAGAAACATACAGTTGGGTTGGGTTCGTTAATTCCTTCAAAACAAAGGTAAATTGCAAAACAAATGCAGCTGTCTCAAAACAATCTCAGTACATCACCACATCAGCTTGCAGTTGTTGCAATTCGTTCTGCAAAAACCCTCTTGGTACAGTACCAGCTGGTTGGCAGTTGTTGTTTTTGTTTGTGTAAAATTGTGCATTTATAGGCAGTGAATGCACTTAGAATATGGTCAAGGTCAAGGAAGGCACATAACCGAACAGTTTGCAGTTGAGTTCCTTACTGCGAAGCAAGCAAGGTACAGTGTCAAACAGTTTGCAGCTGTTGAGTTCATAATTGCAACACAATTTCATCCGAGCACCATATGCTTTACAGTTCTTGCACCTGGTACTGCAAAACACGCATGGTACAGTACCAGCTGGTTGGCAGTTGTTGTTTTTGCTTGTGTAAACCTGTCCATGTATGGGTAGTGAATGCACAAAACAATCAAGGTACAGTGCAAAAAAGTTTGTAACTGCTGAGTTCATGATTGCAAAACAATTTCAGTACAGTACCACATAGACTTGCAGTTGCTGCATTTCGTTCTGCAAAACACACTCATGGTACAGTACCAGCTGGTTGGCAGTTGTGTTTTTGCTTGTGTAAAGCTGTGCATTTATGGGCAATGAATGCACTTAGAATATTGTCAGAGTTGCCAGGGTCGCTTGGTCCATCAAGGAAGGTGCATAACCAAGCAGTTTACAGTTGAATTTGTTACTGCAAAGCAAGCAAGGTACAGTTCCCAACAAATTGCAACTGCTGAGTTAATAATTGCAAAACTACCTCAGTACAACGCCGCATGGTTTACATTTCTTGCATCTGGCACTGCAAAACACGTATGGTCGCCGCATGGTACATTCCCAACCCGTTTGCAGTTGTTGCGTCTGCCGTTTGCCTGTATAACTGTGCACTTAATTTATGGGCAGCAAATGCACTTAGAATATGATCACAACTAACATGGTCACTTTGAAAATCAATCAAGACAAAGAACAGAAACATACAGCTGGGTTCGTTACTTCCTTCATAACAAAGGTAAATTGCAAAACAAATGCAGCTGTATCAAAACAATCTCAGTACATCACCACATCGGCTTGCAGTTGTTGCAATTCGTTCTGCGAAACACACTCATGGTACAGTAATAGCTGGTTGGCAGTTGTTGTTTTTGTTGATGTAAAATTGTGCATTTATGGGCAGTGAATGCACTGAGAATATGGTCACAACCACATTGTCACTGATAGTCCATCAAGAAAGGTACACAACCGAACAGTTTACAGTTGAATTTGTTACTGCAAAACAAGCAAGATACAGTACTACAAAGTGTACAAATGTTGAGTCATGATCGCAAACAATCTCAGTACATCACCACATGGTTTACTGTTGTTGCATTTGGTGCTGCAACACATGCATGGTACAGTACCAACCGGTTGGCATTTGTTATTTTTGCTTGTGTAAAACTGTGCATTTCTGGACAGTGAATGCAGTTAGAATATGGCCACAACTGCCAGAGTCGCGTATTCCATCAAATAAGATACAGAACCGGACAGTTTATAGTTGAGTTCTTTGTTGCAAAACAAGCACTGTACAGTACCAAATCATGAAACAGTTGAGTTCACGTTTGCACAACAATTTCAGCAGAGCACCGCATGGCTTACAGTTCTTGCATCTGGTAGTGCAAAACACGCACGGTAGAGTACCAACCGTTTGGCAGTTGTTTTCGTGTAAAAGTGTGCGTTTCTGCGCAGCAAATGCACTTAGAATATGCACACAACTGCCAGAGTCACTTTGTCCATCAAGCAAGATACAGAACTGAACAGTTTATATATAGTTGAGTTTGTTACTGCAAGACAAGCCGTGTACAATACCAACAAAACATAAACAAAATGCAACTGTTGAGTTCATGATCGCCGATAAATCTCAGTACGGTACCTCATGGTTTACAGTTGTTTTTGGTACTGCAGCAAAACACGCATGGTACAGCACCAACCGGTTTTGCACTTGCTGCTTTTGCCTGTATAACTGTGCGCTTATGGGCAGTAAATGCACTTAGAATATGGCCACAACTACATAGTCACTGATAGTCCATCAAAGAAGGTACCGAACCAACAAGTTTACTGTTGAGTTTGTTATTGTAAACCATGTTCTTGTTGTGTTGATGTATTGGGTTTTGTTCGTTTTCCATTGAGATTTGCGAACCCATACATTGAGGTACTCATGCGGTAGCACGGTAGAGTACCATAGATTGATGGGGAAACCCAAAAAAAAACAGGAACGGGGATAGAGAGAGAGAGAGAGAGAGAGAGCGAGAGGAGGCTTGGAGGTAATGATTTTTATTGGGAATTACTGGGATATATGGTCGGATGTAGCTAGTTTTTCCTTAAGACAGCATACTACAAAAATATTCTATGTGTACCCCCTCGATTTGAATATTCTTAGTGCTTTTCACCCCGGGCTCAAGTATGTTAAAAATTAACATAAATCCATATTCTAAAACTTTAATCTTTTTTTTAAATTCTAAGTGCTGGTCCGCCACAGTACATAGTATATATATATACTGTGGTGCCCCAGTTCGTTAGCTAAGTTGGTGCCAATAACTTCATTAACTTTGGTTTATGGATGTTTTTGGTACATATATCTATATTCATGGGGTTTATAAACCAACAAACATCACTGGGGCACCACGTTTGATGACAACGGATGAGATCATCCAGTGGCTGCAGCTTCTGGGTCCCACAAAAATTGATGAAAAACCTGGGGCACGGTGCTTGGTTTTGGGTGAAAACCTCAACCAATCATAGAATTTGTAAAGTATCATATACAACATATATATATATAGATAGATAGATAGATAGATAGATAATATGTATAGACACAAAAAAGTAAATTCAATCATTTAATATGTGCCCAACAGGGGCCCAACATGTCTAAACGTACATGCGGATAAATACTGAGAGACTGAAACATGTCCAAACTATTCTATATTCTATATATGATTATACTGGTTGGTGGTTTGGATTTTTTTTTATTTTGCATATATGGGATGTCATCCCAAGCCCATTGACTAATTTCATAGTTTTCAGAGGGGTAGGTTGAAACCACCAACCAGATTATTATCAACCATCATTAGCCATATAGAAACAATACATTAACCATCATTAACCATATAATAACCAAAGATATCCAAACTCTAAGGTCAGGTCGGAGGTTCCCGCTGGAGGAGACTCCCGGCTGGCGTCTGGAAGTCCTCCTGCGCAGCGAATGGAGCCGAGGAGCCTCGGGAGCCTCGGCCTCGCGCGCCGAGCACCTCGATGACGACGCGGGGGAGGGAACCAAAGATGGCCGTGAAACATGGTGAAACCGAGATTTTTTATATGAACATTTTTCAAGATGGCCATGAAACAGGGTAAAGTTGTATATATATACATATAACTGAATGGGATATGATTTGATGATAATGCAGACTATGACTATAACTATGAATTCCCTGCTTTTTGTTCCTCAAACCCGAACAGATCCAATAGGAAAGCAGAGATTCTGGGTGCTTTGATTTGAAGGGTTTTGGATGGTAGATGCTACCATTTTGTGGATCAACACTTGCACAATAAGGGTCATGCGGGGTCTAGGTAGGACTGACATACATGATCATATTTGAGCTTGATATCGTCAGAGGTGTAATTTGGAAGAAACAAACATGCAGCATCCCCAGTTGCCCATTTTTTCCCTCATACACCATACCATGAAAACGATTCATAAAGGGGTTTACCACGTTGCTCTTATTATGTTAGTATGATGTTCCTTAGCTATAGAGCTCTCTGCAGGGTGGAGGTTTGACATGATGAAACCTTTACACTTGGATGGACATCCCACTGAATGTCCACTTAGATCCACAAAATTTGCTGTAAAACAATGGGGTGTATCAGATATGATCAGTATATTATCAGTATATTATCAGATATTATCAATATATATCACTATAATGGTCCCAGTCCATATCTGATTTTCAACCCCTACATCCCACGCGTTGAGGCACGAGTTGCTGCTGCGCCAAAAATTGGCGCAGGCCTTACAGGCCAACGTGCCTCGCAGGAGACGCGTGTCCTCGAGGATGTTGCGCGAGACATTTTCAGCGGAGACGAGAAAAAATTGCTTGGTCCAAGAATCCAAGTGTGTTATCCTATTTGTTATATGATTATCCTATTATATGATATTGTTATATATTCATTGCTTGGTAATTTGTTATACGATTATCCTATTTACCTGCGTCTCATGGCTGAGAACATCATGCTTTTGTAAGGACAAAGCCAGCCGGTTTATCCATCAACTCAATGAATCATATGGGGGGAATTCCATATTGCAAGATGGTGCCCCAAAAGGGTAGCTAAGTCGGTTTATAACATGAAAATAAGTCAACTATCTATCTATCTATCTTTCTTTCTTTCTTTATCTATCTTTATCTATCTTTATCTATCTTTATCTATCTTTATCTATCTTTATCTATCTTTATCTATCTTTCTATCTCTCTATCTATCTATCTACCTACAATATAATGTAATGCAATGCAGATTATAAACAAACTTGGCCAAGTGTGGGGCACCTGCATGATTTGTCATCCAGATCTCGGGCTTCAGTAAAATTCTCTTGAACTTGCTAGCAATGCAATTGAGCAATCGAATACACTTGCAACACTTTTGGGCCATGAAATGAGCTCATTCAACACTATACCGACTGTAAGACTGTACTCACTCTGTGCGATTGGATCTCTGCCCTGGAACCCCCGAAAATACCTGCCTCAGATGCCTGCTTGGTGCTGTGACTAATATTTTGCATGCTTCTTCCTACTACCAATTGTGATTATGCTGCTGATGATGATGATGATGATGATGATTCTTTTGGATTTTTGATTGTTTTTTAGTTTTAGTTCTTGTTTTTTGTTGTTGTTCATGATTCCGAACTACTTTCATCTTTTTTTACGGGGGTCAAAACTCATCAAACAGCATTTTATGGCGCCAAGACCCCAATCTTTGGGACTGCACCTGGATGTGCATGCCACTTAGCAAGTGGAGCACAATCTGTAAGACTTAGGATTTTCCGGTTGTCTGACAACAGGGTGCCCCAAAATCCAGTGATTTTCCGCCCAAGTGATGGACATTAGACATTGATTGTCTCACAGCAGTACCAGTGATTTATCATGATTTTTCCTATACCAATGCTTCGTTGTAGTTGGTTATCCCATGAAATTTTCAAGAAAGCCTATAACAATTGACGGTTATATATTTATCTCATAGGGTTTGTTGGGATTTGATGGGATTTGATGGGATTTGATGAGATATTGTATGGTTATATAATGTTATAAATACATTTATGATATATATTCCATATATTCCCATTATCATCTCATAATCTTCCACTTAAGCCCAATTTTCACTGGTGAAACATGCCATGAAAGACACATCAGACGTTTCAGGCCCAGTGCGGGCTCCGGGGGCCTCGCGGTCCCACCCCGACGTAGCGAAGCTGCGCCACGCGACATGGGGCGCGCGCCGCAGCGCGCTGCCCCGGCAGGCGCGACTTGGAAAGTTCAAGGTGGCGCCCCAGAAGTTTGTAACCCCAATAACTATCTGGAATTTTCCTGGGTAATCTATGGTTAATCTATGGTTAATAATGGTTAATAATTGGAATAACAATATATCTGGTTGGTGGTTTGGAACATTTGGACAATTTTTCCGTATATTGGGAACAATAATCCCATTTGACTTTCATATTTTTCAGAGGGGTAGGTATACCACCAACCAGCTATGGTTTATGGTAGATATATCTACACTTTCTATGGTTAGTAAACTAGCACACATAACTGGGGGGAGCACCACCTTGTTTTGAATGTCAGAATAAATATCTGAGGATACCCTCTGGTAAACTAATATAACTATGGAAAATCAGCATTTACAATAGGTAAATCAACTAGATAGCCATTTTCGCAACGTTAAGATTTCCGGAGGATATCTATATTGCGGTGATCGCAGAAAGTCAAGTATTTCTGGTAAAAGCGATCTTTAAACATTTTTGGTGGACATCAAAATACAAGAAATACATAGAAATACTGACATTTTTCTAATGTTTGTTAGCTTTGATGTCCAATTTTTTGTGGCTTGATGTAGGGATCATACAACCAGCAAGAGAAGATGAGACCTGGCGCCTCTAGGCTGGGTGGGGCCAGGCCGTTTTTTTCTCAAGGGGAAGGGCAGGTTTGTCCGAACAAACCAGTTATGGCCCTTTAAACGTTACCAGTTAAACATGTATATCTGGTTGGTGGCTTGGAACATGACTTTTATTTTCCATTTCATATATGAGATAATCCCAAGCCCATTGACGAACTCATATTTTTCAAGATGGTTAAAACCACCAACCAGATATAAACGGGGTTATAAGATGTTATAACATGTTATAACTAACTTGTAATTGGGCTGGTAAAGTAGGGCCACTGCAGAAAACGAAAACGCGATAGGACCTGTTCTGCCAAGAATGATCTCTGGAAATATGAGTTATGTTTTAAAGCGTTATCCTTATTACGGAGCATGTTGGGCAACAAAATCACTCAAGGGTGAACGATCCCTCCCAAGGTTAAATACCCCCTTAGAAACCATGGTCTAGTATTGGATCTATTATTCTGGGTAAATTTCATCACGACCTCACTGTTCTCCCTCACCCTGGAATCATGGTTTTTATATGGGGAATCATCCCAATATGGCCGAACTATTCAGGTTAGTGCGATATTATAAATTACCCTAATATTTTAATATATATATATAATATAGTTATTAACCATCATTAACCATCATCATAATCATTAAAATTCACCATTAATATTAACACTATATTACCAACCAGATTCTTCATATGCCCAAAAAAGGGGGGATCATCATGGTGGCCTTCGCCAGTGATAAAATCACAGGTGGCCTTCGGGCTGCGCCACCGATGGGAGCCGGCGGGCTGGCCAGCGCCAGCTGAGGCCGGGGAATTTCTTCATCCGATGGGTGAAAAGCGGAGAAAGCCCACAGATGGAGCTTTCCTAGGGAGATACATTTTAAGGGGGAAAATGAGGAGGATTTTTAGACAAACCCATA
Source organism: Cladocopium goreaui (assembly GCA_947184155.2). NCBI lineage: Eukaryota > Dinophyceae > Suessiales > Symbiodiniaceae > Cladocopium > Cladocopium goreaui. The sequence continues at coordinate 13,916 of CAMXCT020002096.1, forward strand.
TCATTTTTTTAAATTTAATCATCAGTCCATATATCTGGGTAAATTTCATCACAACCTCACTGTTCTCCTGAGCCCTGGAATCATGGTTTTTATATGGGGAATCATCCCAAAATGGCCGAACTATTCAGGTTAGTGAATTGTTTTAATTTCCCCATATATATATAATTATATATATGTATTTATTTATTTAGATGCCCATATATATATATATAGATGCCCATTTGATTGGAGTTGGACTGTTCTTTTTGATGTTCTTTTCGCGGCCAGGAGGCAGCCAGTTTTCGGGCAGAAGTCCCACAGCCACCACGAAGGTGGTGGTTTCCCGACGATGTTTCCATGAAAAAGGACATCTGAAAGCAGCTCAGGTTGGTTGATATCTAGGTTCACTAAGAATATGTTTGGATGAGTTGTTTTTTTCTTGTGGGTCGATGCTTTCAATACCGAGAGTGTAGTTTTCGTTTCATGGTCCATCCTTGTTTGACTCATGAGTTTTGTATGTTTACAAGATGGGTTTCTGCTTGGGATAGTGAATCTCAAGGCTATCGCTTGAAACTTGAAACCACCGAACGAATTTCTTGATATCAGAATAGGAAGACAACTTTTTTGTTAGCTGAGCATGGGATAGCTACCTTGATCCATCTTGATCCTCAAAATACACATTACCAATCATTACCACAATTGTTTGCCGCCTCTGTGGTGTTTGTCTAGACATTCTCATGGCTATCACCAGAGATTTGGCCGATTTCCAGCGGAGACGGCTCCAACTTTTTGCCGTAGCTTTCCCCAACTGGGGAACGACATAACCCTGGTTGGTGGTTTCAAACATGACTGGATTATTTTCCATTTCATATATGGGATAATGCCAACCCCATTGACGAACTCATATTTTTCAAGATAGTGATTGCACCGCCAACCAGTAACTTACTGCATCTCTATTTCTGCGACCCCAGTACTGGTATGGCATTGGGTTTACCACATTAGTCATATGGAATCTTTTCGTTTCTTGACGTGTCGATCTCTGATCTGCGAAGTTTTCAGCAGGGGCAGAATGTACAGCTCGGTAGGGAGCCAGGATAAACCACTTAGATCCACTTAGGACATCCCAGGTAAGAAGTGGTCTCTAATCTATTTGTGACCCATTATAACTACACCGCAACCGTACTGTAGCCCATGTCTAACGATATTCCATATGCAGCTGGAGTAGAATATGGTTATCATCCACTTAGTGGGATGCACCCCCAAGCAGCGATCCATTGTGACGAGTGGCTTAAGCCAGACCTCGTTGGCCTGCGGTCTTTGCGGCTCAGGACTGGATTGCATGATGTTACACAACTTGTTTGACTAAATCCTGAAGTTTTGACCACCCGAACCTCCATTTTTCAGCCAATTCTGAGTCTTCAAAAAGCGTCAAAAACAGTGCGCCGCTGCGAAGTTCAGCGTCCACTTTCTTCCGATGCCATGGTGGGGAGCACCCTTGCCGTAGATGCGGAGGACGGATTATTTTCTGGGCTCCAAAATGGGTGGCAAAACTTTGGGGTTTTCAGTGGGGATGCAGCCAACAAAAAGTGAAGGTTTTTAGCTGGTGTAGATTTTGTTAAATGTTTTTAACATGGAATTTACCTCCTATTTTCGTTGGCATTTTGCAACCGAATCATGGATATAACGCGGGATTAAACCACGCATCATGGGGACACCATGGGAATACACTGCGATGTAAGCGACAATGTGATGTGGCTTTTTGAATACACGGAGTTTGACCACCCAACTTATCGCATTGTTTAATGGGGAAATGAGGTTTTAACCTGTGGGATGAAATGAAGGTGTTCATCCAAGATTTCAGACAAAACCATTTGGATGTGCCTGGGAACAACACTGCTTTTTGGTCAATGGGTGATATGACCAATCATGATGTAGATGTGCTGGGATGCAATAGTAAACATCATATACAGTATATATATACATATATATTATACACAAGTAACTTATATATATATAATACACTATCCATATCCAACTATGAGATTTGGTTGGGTTTGGAAGGTATAGTTTTTTGATTGTTTTTTAGTTTTTTTTGTTTTTCAGTCTGATGCACCTTTCCTTGCTATTTTGCTAAAGGGACTGCAGATAGAATATATACATTTTTGCTATGGGATCCGAGTGCTCGGGTGTGGTGCGCTGGCGTTTGCGTACTCCTCCTGCGTGTGCATGTATTACCCGCAGCGCACATCCGGTGCTATATTTGATTTGAAAAATATATATATATAATTATATATTATATTGCTGGCATGTCCAAACCCTGCGCAAGAAAACAGCAGTTGGTGGAATGTGACGGTGAGATGTTCTTACCAGTTGGTTTCCCTCCCTTCTTTCGGATCAGTGTTTTGCACAGCAATATAACTGGTTAACTGCGCGAATGCCACATCCATTATTTACCCTCTGGTCATTTTTCACGTAGCTATAGAACATCCCCATTTTTAATAGGTAAACCATCTATTTCTATGGGCCATCTATACCATGGCAAACTGTTAGTCATAACCAGACCCCTTTGTTGGCGCAGTTGAATCCCAACGGACAACACGCATAAATGGTCCGATCTGCTTTTTTTTTTGTTCAAAACCAAAGAGAAATATGTAGTTGCTCTAGACCTGGTGATTTTCGGACATTTTGATTAGCTTGAGAAGCATCACCTTTTGGAAGCACAGGTCAACCATTTGTTAGTGTAATTTTTTTCAGACCAAGACGAAAGTTCGTCGAGAAAACCAAATCCAAAGCTTGGCCAGAAGATTGAAATTAGTTGACAGAGGGATAACGCGCACTTAGGTACAGAAATTAATAAGCAACTTCAGCATGAACACAATCTACACCAGTTCTGACCACGGGAGTGTTATATAGCAGTTCTGACACACTCCTATACAGGTGAACACCGACAACGTGAGACAGAGATAGAGCGAACAAAAGCTAGAGAGATAGAGAGCGAAATAGAAAATAGAGACATGAATGGAAAGATGAATCGATGGATTTGAAGAAAGAAGAATTGTATTTGCGAGAGCGGGGGAGAGAGAGAGAGAGCGAGCTACTGCTGGATAGACAGACAGAAGGGCAGACGGGCAGATAGACAGATGGATATATGGCCGGGAAGATGCATAGAAGGACAGATAGATGGATAGATAGGTAGATCAATAGAGAAGGAAAGGGAAATGGAGAGAGATAGAGACAGAGGGATAACGCGCACTTAGGTATATACATGATTAACAAACAACTTCAGTATGAACACAATCTACACCAGTTCTGACCACGGGAGTTGTTAAGTTCTGACACGCTTCCTATACAGGTGAACGCCGACAACGTGAGACAGAGAGAGAGCGAACAAAAACTAGTGAGAACGCCTACAAGTGGAGAAAGAGATAGAGCGAACAAAACCTCGATAGACAGAGAGAGCGACATAGAAAATAGATTTGTGTGCTATTTGCTGCATTTTGTAGCTAACATCTCCCATTTGCATGCCCACTTGGCTTTTGGCTTTTGGCTTTTGGCTTTTGTTGGCTTTTGGTTTTGGTTTCACTTGGCTTTTTGCTTTTGGCTTTTGTTGTTTTTTTGGTTTTTGGTATCACGTGGCTTTTGTGCAAATAGAATGCAAATGTGAGATTTTAGCTCCAAAATGCAGCAAATAGCACGCAAATCAGAGATTTTAGTTCCAAAATGCAGCAACTAGCAAGGAAAAAAAAAACAAAAACAACTGCACCATTTGGGTTTGTCCAAAGATGACGGGTGACTAGTCCAAAATGGGTAAGTTGTGGCAATTTTCCCATGACGTTGGAGCAGGAGCTGCATATGCTGGAGTGCCCAGACGAGGCGGTATCACGATGTGACATGGTCGCTGAAGTATGGAGAAACGGGTTAGGGCCCCTGTTTCCATTGAAGGTTGGTGCTTGAACCCCCTTGACTTCACAGGACTCTGTTGAAATCTGTGAATAAGTTCCCAAGCTGTATCCTAGTTGCAAGTGGCAGGTATTTGGCACTTGCAGGATCCTACGAAGCGTAGCTGGATAGTACCCCTGGTGATCGGGTTGCCAGGCCCTCCAGGTCCAAGGTCGACGAAGTCGCCTTGACTTCAGAATAGGCTGGGAGACACGACTCGGGACCCCCAAACGAGTGATGATCCGATGCCGGGAAGTTGGCTCGCAACACTGGGATATCTCTAATTGTAGTGGGGTGGGAGTATAGTATCAACTTGTATAAATATCATCTTACCTAGGGGTTATCAGTTGGTAAATGTTCTACTGTAAGTTGTTTTTTTTAAGGGTTAGCTAGCCAACTTATAGATCAACTTATGTCCCAACAGCGATGTGCCTGGCCATCGCCAGGAGCCGCACTTTTGGGGCTCACAGCTTTGGTCCTGACAATGCCATTCCCAGGATCTGGGCTACTTGCATTGGGCCATTGGTAGAAGTGGGTCGTCTAAGCCATGTAATATCATATAATATCACCACCCCTTTAAGGCTACTTTTCAGGACCACACCAAAATGTAAGATACATTTTTTGGGACCCCCCCTTAAATGTAAATTTGGTCACTGAACGTCCCCCAGGTATCGTTTTTGTGGGGAGGGTCGTCAAAATACCTTCGAAATGTAAGCTTACATTTTCAAGGCCCTCCTCAAAAACACCTTGAAAAATGCAGCTTACATTTTGGGTACGTCACCCGGACCGTCACCCCCTTTAAAAGGGTGGTGATCATATGATTATATATTTATATGGTGTATATCAAAACTGGGTTATAGTATGTTATAGTGAGTGATATTTTTGAGAATTCTGGGTGATAGAGTATGGAAGCAAAGCAACAACTCTTCGCTAAAACTGGGACGATGTTTGACAATCCCGTACTCTATCAACTTCAGGATGATTATACATATATATATACACATTACACCATTACCTGCACTGGTGGATGGTTTCAGATATGGGAATATTTCATAGGAATATCATGGGGATATAACCTGTACTGTAGCATCTTATTGTGAATATGAATTGATATTATACATGCTCCATGGTGCTGGTATATTTGTGGACGTTTTGAGGGTAATTTTTGGTAACTATGCCATAGATGGAACATATGGCAACGGTATGCTATGGTTTGTTTTGGTTACTCATGATTTTCAACTGGGATGCACGGGTAGAAGTTAGGATGACTGGCAGTTAGGAATGATATTGGTGATCTTGGATTGATGGCTAGTAAAGTCGGTTTCTTCATTAATAACTACCTAGTGGATCATCTTTAAATGCAGGATTTAAAATGACACGTTCGACTGCCAGAGCCAGTTGTTCTTCAGCCCAAGCCCCAAAGAACTCCCAAAAACCAACGGCCCTGGAGCTTCGTTCCTTTAAAGGGAATCACTGCAATGGTGGCATTTCCATGCATTTCCCACATAATTCAGACATGGCAATGGAAAATACACTATTTATAGGCTTTATAGGTGATTTTCCTATTGAAGCCCCCCATTTCTAGTGGATTTCCAATTGCCACGTTTGATGACACCGGAGGGTAGAAATAATACGAAAGGCCTCAATTTGGTCGGCAAGATAGGTAACAAATCCATCGTTGACGGACAGCAGGAACAGCACATGGCAGTCTTCTGGGAGGTTGGGAACGGTGGGAGGCTCACCCCTTCGATGTAACTAGTAACCATAAATATAGCGATTCATCTGGGTAAGGGGGTATAACTAGGTCCTACCAACAACAAAATGGATATAATGGGAATATCACGGAGTCTAGACTGGCTGAGTTATAACGATCTCACCACTGTGTCACTTGTAATAGCCATCTGAAAGTTGTTTCAGGGTCGGTATGGATCAGCCGAAAAAAACGTGATCCACGGCGCAGGCATGTTGGATGTTTCGAGGATGCGAGAATTAGAAGTGGAGATGACCTTCATCCGCAGATAGCTGGGATAGCTGGGGAAGGCTCAAATCGCAGAAAACATTTTGCCAAAAACATGGTGTTTAAAACATGACTTCAACATGGCTTACTGTAAGTCATGAAAATTGTTCACATGTCCGAGTTTTTTTAGTGGATTCTGAGCCATAGCCATATTAATCCTAGGGAAATCGGCACAACATCACTGCAACAGCAACCGCCAAGTTGAATCTTTCGTTTGTGGGTCTGCAGGTTGAGGGGATTGAGAAACGATGATAAATAACCGGCAGCCCATTTCAAAACGTTGTTGGAGAAATAGATAAATGAGGCGTGTGTTTTCATTGGCCTTTTGCCTTCAATTTCTGGAGAATGGTGTTTGAGTCGCCTTTCCACAGGTTTGTATGTTCATGTATGTTCCGTATCATTGTGATTGTATGATTCACTAGAGAGATTTGCTGATGCATGAACCAAAGATCATGTAGAAACTATACGGGGTTTTGCTATGCGGTACACCCGTTCGGTGAATTTACTGTCCAGACAATTCGGATGTGTGCAAAATTTTACATTGCTATGTATATAGCTCCTTTTTAGAAAGTGGATGTCCATAGATAATAGATACAAGTATCATCAAGTATCAAAAAATAAAACTTTCGGGCCAGGATTTCCAGACACCATATAGTCATCGATGTTTTTTCCAGAAACATCAAGACACCATTATTTGCTCCCACACAAATAAGGGGTTCCTGTACATGTCCCTTTGTCATGCACCTCTTAATCATCCCATTCCCCATTCAAATGTTCAGACAAACCCAGATGCTGCTTTATTCCCAGAATTCAATGAATGTATATGGACAGACCCATTTGAATTATTTTGAATTATTTTCTCTCTCCCTCTGAAGAGACTTCCGCAAGTTCAGATCCCAAGATGACTTACTGGTGCTTAGTAGGGAATGGATGGGAATGGGGGAATGGGATGATTATTCATAGTTATTGTGGATCACTCCCTCATTCCCTACTAAGCACCAGGAAGATGAAGAAACATCTGGACCCATACCCAGGTGGTTTAAGAACTTCGATAACTTCGCCTGTTTTTCACGGTGGATTGGATCAGAATCATTTGCCACACTGAGGGCAAAGGCTGGTTTGCCTCTACCTTTGGAGCAGAAATCGCACATTAGTCGGAGCACCCAAGGAGCACCCAAGGAGCAAGGATGGGATTTTCCAGCCCGCCGTGTGCCACCGGAGGGTAATCATTGTAATCATATATCATATATCGATATATATATATATATCATATATCGATATATATATATATATGTGGCAGGGACCTTTTGGTATAATGCGACCGTCCTCCTTGTCTCCCCATATTGTATTGCTGTTCTTTCTCTGGCTGCTCTCTCTCTCTCTCTCTTTCTCTTTCTGTTTCTCTTTTTTTTTTCTCTCTCTCTCTCTCTCTCGCTCTCTTTCTTGCTGTTCTTTTCTCTGCGTGCATTTTTGGGCATACGATTCTCTTCGTCTCCCATCTGTGTTCCTACTTGTCTCCCTTGTTCTCTCCAATTTGTATCCTTAATTCCCTCACCATTGCTATTCTTCTCATTTCTTCTCTTAGGCTGCTTTCTGTACTTGTCTCTTAATTGTTGTGCTCGTCTCTGTGCGCTTTGGGACGAAACCTATTGTCCATTACATTCCCCCATCCTCGGTCTCTGCTTCCTCTTGTCTTTCCTCTTCCCTTTCTTTCCTTACGTGTTCATCTATTCTTTCCCAGTGCTTTCTTCACCCTCATTACAGTTGTTATCTCTGGGTGCTGTTAGGACCCAAGATTCTCCTTGCCTCCCATGTGTTCCAATTTGTGTCCTTATTCAGCCAATTTTTCTCCCTTTTCTTACTCCATTTTACTTTCCTACTCATTCTACTCTCTCCGTTGCTGTTTCTGTCTAGGCTTTAGAACCTTCAGGTGCTTTGGGGCCATAAACATTACCGAGTCCATCATCCGGGTCACCAGCATTTTGGGACGGAGAGGAGAGTTTTTCTCCTCTTTCCTTTCTTTCCTTACTTGTTCCTCTAGTTTTTCCCAATGCTTTCTTCGCTTCTCTCCTCATTAATTACTGTTGTTCTCTCTGGGTGCTTTTGGACCCTGGACTCCTGATTCTTCTCGTCTCCCATTTGTGTCCGTGTTTGTTCCCCTTGTTCTCTCCAAGTTGTATCCTTCATTCCCTTCCCATTGCCATTCTTCTACCAGGCTGCTTTGGGAAGAATGGATTTCCTGGTCTTTGTTTCTCCCTACTTGCCTTCCTTTGTGGAAGTCTGTGTGATTTGGGACGAAACCATACGAAACCCATTATCCGTTACTCCGTTACATTCCCTTACCCTGGGTCCCTACCATATGTTACCCTACTTGCCTTTCTACTAGTCCCCAACTTGTCTCCTTATCATCTCTCCACTACCGTGCTTCTTTCCAGGTCTCCAGCATTTGGGACGGAGAAGAGAGCTTTTATCCTCTTTCCTTTCTTTCATTACTTGTTGCTCTAGTCTTTCCCATTGCCTTCTTCACTTCTCTCCTCACTACCGTTGTTCTCTTTAGGTGCTTTTGGGACCCAAGATTCTCCTTGTCTCCCACGTGTGTCTAGGCTTTAGGACCTCTAGGTGCTTTGGGGCAATAAACATTCCCGAGTCCTTCATTTGTGTTGCAGTCCTCCTCTCTCCATTCCTTTTGTCCATCCCTGTTGCTGTTCTTCTTCCTGGATGCTTCTGGGCACAGGATACTCTTCGTCTCTTCGTCTCCCATTTGTTTCCGTGTTCGTTCCCCTTGTTGTCTCAAACTTGTTTCCGTACTTCTCTATCTATTGCTATTCTTTTCTCTGGGTACGTTTGGGACACAAAGTTCTCCTTGTTTTCCACCTGTTTCCGTGCTTGTCTCCCTTGTTGGCTCCTACTCCCTGCCTGAGTTCTCTTTCTCTGGGTGCTTGATGGCAGCGGATTCTTCTTGTCTGTCATTTGTTTCCATGCTTAGCTGCTTGTCTCCTTGTTTGTTCTACTACTCCCCCCCGCGCTCAGTGTTCTTCGTTTGGTTGCTTTGGGTACAGGACTCTCCTTGTGTCCCATCTGTTTCCGCGCCCGTCTCTCTGCTTGTTCCCAACTTGTTTTGACACTTCTCTCTTCATTGCTGTTGTTCTATCTGGGTGCTTCCGGCGCACAGGATGCTCCTTGTCCCTTGTCTGTTTCCGTACTTGTCGTCCTTGTTGTCTCCATTTCGTGCCCTTCTTTCTTTCTTTCTTTCTTTTTTTCTTTCTCTCTTTCTTTCTTTCTTTCTTTCTTTCTGTCTTTCTTTGTTTCTTTCTTTCTTTCTTTCTTTCTGTCTTTCTTTGTTTCTTTCTTTCTTTCTTTCTTTCTTTCTCTCTCTCTCTCTCTTGCTGTTCTTCTTTCTAGGTGCTTGTTGGGACCCCTGATTCTTCTCGTCTGCCATCTGTTTCCGTACGTGTCTTCCTTGTTCTCTCCAAGTCGTATACTTGTCTCCCTTGTTCTCTCCAAGTTGTATTCTTAATTCCCTCCCCATTGCTATTCTTCTCTCAGGCTGCTTTGGGAAGAATGTTTCTCCCTACTTGTCTTCCTTCGTATAAGTCTCCTTGCTTGTCTCTCAATTGATGTGCTTGTCTCTGTGTGCTTTGGGACGAAACCTATTATCCATTACATTCCCTTACCCTCGGTTACTACCACATGTTACCCTACTTGCCTTCCTACTTGTTTCCAACTTATCTCCTTATCATCTCTCCACTGCCGTCCTTCTTTCCGGGTCTGCAGCATGTGGCACGGAGAGCAAGGTTTCTTTCCTCTTCCCTTTCTTTCCTTACTTGTTCATCTATTCTTTCCCAGTGCTTCTTCACCCTCATTACAGTTGTTATCTCTGGGTGCTTTTGGGACCCAAGATTCTCCTTGCCTCCCATGTGTTCCAATTTGTGTCCTTATTCAGCCAATTTTTCTCCCTTTTCTTACTCCATTTTACTTTCCTACTCATTCTACTCTCTCCGTTGCTGTTTCTGTCTAGGCTTTAGAACCTTCAGGTGCTTTGGGGCCATAAACATTACCGAGTCCATCATTTATGTCCCTTCCGTCACCTTGTTGCAGTGCTCCTCTTTCCATTCCTTGTTGTCCCTCCCTGTTACTGTTATTCTTCCTGGGTGCTTCTGGGCACAGGATACTCTTCGTGGTGCTCGATGGCAAAGGATTCTTCTTGCCTCCCATTTGTTTCCATACTTGTCTCCTTGTCTGTTCCCAACTTGTTTCTTTATTTTTCTATCTCCATTGCGATTCTTCTCTCCGGGTGCTTTTGGTCAAAGGAATCTCCTCGTCTCCCGTTCCTCTCTCTCCATTGCTCAGTGTTCTTCGTTCTGGTGGCTTTGGGGACAGGACTCAAGTCTCATCTGTTTTCGTACTCGTCTCTCTACTTCACTCTCACATGTGGCTGTTCTCTCTGGGTGCTTCCGGGGGACAATATGCTCCTTGTCCTCTGTCTGTCTCCGTGCTTATCCCCCTTGTTCTTTCCAACTCGTGCCCTTACTTCTCTCTTTCTCTCTCTCTCTCTCTCGCTGTTCTTCTCTCTAGGTGCTTATTTGGACACATGATTCTCTTCGTCTCCCATCTGTTTGCGTACTTGCCTCCCTTGTTCTCTCCAAGTTGTATCCTTAATTGCCTCCCCCTTGCTATTCTTCTCATTTCTTCTCTTAGGCTGCTTTCTGTACTTGTCTCTTAATTGCTGTGCTTGTCTCTGCGTGCTTTGGGACGAAACCTATTATCCGTTACATTCCCTTACCCTCGGTCACTACCACATGTTACCCTACTTGACTTCCTACTTGTTTCCAACTTATCTCCTTATCATCTCTCCACTACCGTCCTTCTTTCCGGGTCACCAGCATTTTGGGACGGAGAGGAGAGTTTTTCTCCTCTTTCCTTTCTTTCCTTACTTGTTCCTCTAGTTTTTCCCAATGCTTTCTTCGCTTCTCTCCTCATTAATTACTGTTGTTCTCTCTGGGTGCTTTTGGACCCTGGACTCCTGATTCTTCTCGTCTCCCATTTGTGTCCGTGTTTGTTCCCCTTGTTCTCTCCAAGTTGTATCCTTCATTCCCTTCCCATTGCCATTCTTCTACCAGGCTGCTTTGGGAAGAATGGATTTCCTGGTCTTTGTTTCTCCCTACTTGCCTTCCTTTGTGGAAGTCTGTGTGATTTGGTACGAAACCATACGAAACCCATTATCCGTTACTCCGTTACATTCCCTTACCCTGGGTCCCTACCATATGTTACCCTACTTGCCTTTCTACTAGTCCCCAACTTGTCTCCTTATCATCTCTCCACTACCGTGCTTCTTTCCAGGTCTCCAGCATTTGGGACGGAGAAGAGAGCTTTTATCCTCTTTCCTTTCTTTCATTACTTGTTGCTCTAGTCTTTCCCATTGCCTTCTTCACTTCTCTCCTCACTACCGTTGTTCTCTTTAGGTGCTTTTGGGACCCAAGATTCTCCTTGTCTCCCACGTGTGTCTAGGCTTTAGGACCTCTAGGTGCTTTGGGGCAATAAACATTCTCGAGTCCTTCATTTGTGTTGCAGTCCTCCTCTCTCCATTCCTTTTGTCCATCCCTGTTGCTGTTCTTCTTCTTGGATGCTTCTGGGCACAGGATACTCTTCGTCTCTTCGTCTCCCATTTGTTTCCGTGTTCGTTCCCCTTGTTGTCTCAAACTTGTTTCCGTACTTCTCTATCTATTGCTATTCTTTTCTCTGGGTACGTTTGGGACACAAAGTTCTCCTTGTTTTCCACCTGTTTCTGTGCTTGTCTCCCTTGTTGATCCATTGCTCAGTGTTCTTTGTTTTGGTTGCTTTGGGGAAAGGACTCTCGTTGTGTCCCATCTGTTTCTGCGCCCGTCTCTCTGCTTGTTCTCAACTTGTTTTGACACTTCTTTCTTCGTTGCTGTTGTTCTCTCTGGGTGCTTCCGGCGCACAGGATGCTCATCGGATGCTCCTTGTCCATTGTCTGTTTCCGTACTTGTCGTCCTTGTTGTCTCCATTTCGTGCCCTTCTTTCTTTCTTTCTTTCTTTTCTTTCTTTCTTTTCTTTTCTTTCTTTCTTTCTTTCTTTCTTTTTTTCTTTCTCTCTCTCTCTCTCTCTCTCTCTCTTGCTCTTCTTCTTTCTAGGTGCTTGTTGGGACCCCTGATTCTTCTCGTCTGCCATCTGTTTCCGTACGTGTCTTCCTTGTTCTCTCCAAGTTGTATACTTGTATCCCTTGTTCTCTCCAAGTTGTATCCTTCATTCGCTCCCCATTGCTATTCTTCTCTCAGGCTGCTTTGGGCAGAATGCTTCTCCCTACTTGTCTTCCTTCGTATAAGTCTCCTTGCTTGTCTCTGTGTGCTTTGGGACGAAACCTATTATCCGTTACATTCCTTTACCCTCGGTCACTACCACATGTTTCCCTCCAAGCGGTCTCCTTATCCTCTCTCCACTACCGTGCTTCTTTCTAGGTCTCCAGCATTTTGGGACGGAGAAGAGAGCTTTTCTCCTCTTCCCTTTCTTTCATTACTTGTTCCTCTAGTCTTTCCCAGTGCCTTCTTCCCTTCTCTCCTCATTACTGTTGTTCTTTTTGGGTGCTTTTGGGACACAGGACTTTCATTGTCTGCAGTTTGTTTCCTTATTTTGCTACATAGTTTAATATTGGTGGCTTTTTTGGGTGGATATATAGTTTAGTATTGATGATTTTTTGGGTCAACAAAGTATATAATAAGATTCTCAGAAAGGGAACCACACACACACATGGTTTAGCATGTTTTTTAACACATAGTTTAGTATGCTTTGAATACATCTTTTAGTATTGAGATTTTTTGCATATATAGATTACTATTGGGAGCTCAGCTTCTCGTTTTGGGGTATGCATTTTTTTGTTTTAATTTGTTGAATGTTTGAATTCAAAAAAATCAAAAAAATATGAAATTCCCAGAAAGAGAGCCAGACTTAGTTTAGCAGTAGTTTTGTTAAAATGAATACATAGTTTAGTATTGTTTTTGTAAATGCATAGTTACATAGTTTAGTATTGAGTTGTTTTTTGCATATATAGATTACTATTGGGAGCTAAGCTTCTCACTTTTGGGGTATTCATTTTTTTTCATTTTTTTGATTTTTTTGAATTTGAAAAGATGAAGACATGGAATTAAAAAAATATTATAGAAACTAAGGAAAAAAAGAAAGATATATTTAAGAATTGATGGTGTTACGACAAAATATTAATAATGTAAGGATCCGAAAAATAACATAAAAGATAAAACGTGAAAAAATGATGGATTAAAAAGAAACGCCTATTTAAAAAAAAAAAGAATTCAGAAAATTCAAAAAAAACAATAACAACATGAAATTCCCAGAAAGAGAGCCAGACTTAGTTTAGCAGTAGTTTTTCTTCAAATACATAGTTTAGTATTCGGATTTTTTTTTTAATAGTTTAGTATTGAGTTTTTTTCCATATACTGTATAGATTACTATTGGGAGCCCAGCTTCTCACTTTTGGGGTATTCATGTTTTCAATTTTTTATAATTTTTTGAATTCAGACAAATCAAAAAAATCAAAAAAATATGCATTCACTTTTTTTTGATTTTTTTTAATTTCGAAAAAACAAACAAAATATTCAAAAAAATTAGCCAAAAACGAAAATATTTTGAATATTGTGTTCTTTTTTGAATTTCAAAAAAAACAAAATATTCAAAATATAATTAACTTCTCCCAAAAGTCTCTCTGAACCTCGTTTTTGGTGATTTCATTATTTTTTGAATATTTTGAATATTTTGAATTTTTTGAATTTCAAAATATTCAAAATATTCAAAATATTCAAAAAAATTAGCCAATACAAAAATATTTTGAATTTTTTGAATTTCAAAATATTCAAAAAATTTAGCCAATACAAAAATATTTTGAATTTTTTGAATTTCAAAATATTCAAAATATTCAAAAAAAATAGCCAATACAAAAATATTTTGAATATTTTGAATTTTTTGAATTTCTAAATATTCAAAATATTCAAAATATTCAAAATATTCAAAATATAATGAACTTCTCTCAAAAGTCTCTCTGAACCTCTTTTTTGGTGATTTCATTATTTTTTGAATATTTTGAATATTTTGAATTTTTTGAATTTCAAAATATTCAAAATATTCAAAATATTCAAAAATTTTAGCCAATGCAAAAATATTTTCAATATTTTGAAATTTTTGAATTTCAAAATATTCAAAATATTCAAAAAAATTAGCCAATACAAAACTATTTTGAATTTTTTGAATTTCAAAATATTCAAAATATTCAAAAAATTTAGCCAATACAAAAATATTTTGAATATTTTGAATTTTTTGAATTTCAAAATATTCAAAAAATTTAGCCAATACAAAAATATTTTGAATTTTTTGAATTTCAAAATATTCAAAAAATTCAAAATATTCAAAATATAATGAACTTCTCCCAAAAGTCTCTCTGAACCTCGTTTTTGGTGATTTCAAAATATTTTGAATATTTTGAATTTTTTGAATTTCAAAATATTCAAAATATTCAAAAAATTTAGCCAATACAAAAATATTTTGAATATTTTGAATTTTTTGAATTTCAAAATATTCAAAATATTCAAAAAAATTAGCCAATACAAAAATATTTTGAATATTTTGAATTTTTTGAATTTCAAAATATTCAAAATATTCAAAATATAATGAACTTCTCCCAAAAGTCTCTCTGAACCTCTTTTTTGGTGATTTCATTATTTTTTGAATATTTTGAATATTTTGAAGTTTTTGAATTTCAAAAAAATCAAAATATTCAAAACATTTAGCCAATACAAAAATATTTTGAATATTTTGAATTTTTTGAATTTCAAAATATTCAAAATATTCAAAAAATTTAGCCAATACAAAAATATTTTGAATATTTTGAATTTGTTGAATTTCAAAAATTTCAAAATATTCAAAACATTTAGCCAATACAAAAATATTTTGAATATTTTGATTTTTTTGAATTTCAAAATATTCAAAATATTCAAAATATTCAAAATATAATGAACTTCTCCCAAAAGTCTCTCTGAACCTCTTTTTTGGTGATTTCATTATTTAAATATTTTGAATATGTTGAATTTTTTGAATTTCAAAAAATTCAAAATATTCAAAAAAATTAGCCAATACAAAAATATCTTGAATATTTTGAATATTTTGAATTTCAAAATATTCAAAATATTCAAAAAAATTAGCCAATACAAAAATATTTTGAATATTTTGAATTTTTTGAATTTCAAAATATTCAAAATATTCAAAAAATTTAGCCAATAAAAAAATATTTTGAATTTTTTGAATTTCAAAATATTCAAAATATTCAAAAAATTTAGCCAATACAAAAATATTTTGAATTTTTTGAATTTCAAAATATTCAAATAAATATTCAAAATATTCAAAATATAATGAACTTCTCCCAAAAGTCTCTCTAAACATCGTTTTTGGTGATTTCAAAATATTTTGAATATTTTGAATTTTTTGAATTTCAAAATATTCAAAATATTCAAAAAATTTAGCCAATACAAAAATATTTTGAATATTTAGAATTTTTTGAATTTCAAAATATTCAAAATATTCAAAAAATTTAGCCAATACAAAAATATTTTGAATATTTTGAATTTTTTGAATTTCAAAATATTCAAAATATTCAAAAAATTTAGCCAATACAAAAATATTTTGAATATTTTGAATTTTTTGAATTTCAAAATATTCAAAATATTCAAAAATTTAGCCAATACAAAAATCAAAATATTCAGAATTTCTACAAAAATATTTTGAATTTTTTGAATTTCAAAATATTCAAAATATTCAAAATATAATGAACTTCTCCCAAAAGTCTCTCTGAACCTCGTTTTTGGTGATTTCAAAATATTTTGAATATTTTGAATATTTTGAATTTTTTGAATTTCAAAATATTCAAAATATTCAAAAAAATTAGCGAATACAAAAATATTTTGTATTTTTTGAATTTCAAAATATTCAAAATATTCAAAAAAAATAGCCAATACAAAAATATTTTGAATTTTTTGAATTTCAAAATATTCAAAATATTCAAACTATTCAAAATATAATGAACTTCTCCCAAAAGTCTCTCTGAACCTCGTTTTTGGTGATTTCAAAATATTTTGAATATTTTGAATTTTTTGAATTTCAAAATATTCAAAAAATTCAAAAAAATTAGCCAATACAAAAATATGTTGAATATTTTGAATTTTTTGAATTTCAAAATATTCAAAAAATTTAGCCAATACAAAAATATTTTGAATATTTTGAATTTCAAAATATTCAAAATATTCAAAATATAATGAACTTCTCCCAAAAGTCTCTCTGAACCTCGTTTTTGGTGATTTCAAAATATTTTGAATATTTTGATTTTTTTGAATTTCAAAATATTCAAAATATTCAAAAAATTTAGCCAATACAAAAATATTTTGAATATTTTGAATTGTTTGAATTTCAAAATATTCAAAATATTCAAAAAATTTAGCCAATACAAAAATATTTTGAATTTTTTGAATTTCAAAATTTTCAAAATATTCAAAATATTCAATATATAATGAACTTCTCCTAAAAGCCTCTCTGAACCTCTTTTTTGGTGATTTCATTATTTTTTTGAATATGAAATGGAATCAAATAGTCAACGGTCAAATAGTACATGGAGGTCCATCGTACATACATACATATATATATATACACATGCAGGCAGGCAATGTCAATATCATATTCATGTTCATGTGAAGTGTTGTCATGGTTCCTGCAATCTCGTATTATGTGTATATAGGTTTATATAGGGGTCCCCAAAAAGATAAAACAGTTTCCAGAATGTGAAAATAGATGATGATTCCTTCATCATTACCAGATTTTCCAGGTTTCCAACGTTTCTATATATGTTTTGTGTTTGCTATATACACATATAAAGATCATGGGAGGTATAGCGTTTTCGGTGATGTTCGATGTTCCCAGCCAGCCACGCGCAGACGCAGCTGACGAACACAGCACCTCCGAGGACGTTCCAGAAATGCTGGGAAATCCTTGGGAAAAGCAGTGGGAAACAGAGGAAAACTGGTGAATGCTTCAACCATGATACATAATTAATGGGGATATATAATGATATATAGGGACTTTTAGGGAATTAGAATATTCATTCGAAGATTCATATTTCTCCACCAGGTGAGGGTCTCTAGATCCTCCTGCAGCTTCGGTAGAATGTCACAATGTATAAATCACACAAACGCCAATCAGAATGCCAGGTAGAATGCCAGATGGAATGTCTGAATATATATGCCAGAAAGAATGTCACAATATATGTCAGCTAGATTGCCATATATAATGTCAGATATGTATCAGTTGGTGAGGATCACTCGGAGAAAGCAGTTTTTAATATCATTGGGTTTGTTTTTATTGTTTAATGTTTAATGTTGTGCTGTCGAATTGCGCTTGTTCTAGGATGTTTACAACTTGAAAAATGGAGAGACAATGCAAACAAAAAGGAATTGGAAAATGCAATTCTGAAAGAGGCACACATGACAATTGGAGAAAAAATGGAAAAGAAGAATGCTACTTGAAAAGACGCAAAAATTGCAAGTGGAGGAAAAATGGAAAGAGCAAACGTAACTTGGAAAGAAGCACATTTGACAAATGAAGAAGACATGGATGGAACCAATGCGAGTTGGAAGGAGGCGACATGGAAAATGCCAAATGCAGCACACATAGAAACAGCAAATTAACCTGGACAAGGTAGTAAAAACCTGCGCAGAAGACAAGGGCACATCAAACTTGAAAAGGGAGGTTGAGGTGAACCCGTGAAGCCGAAGAAGAACGCGCAATGTTGAGGTTCACGCCTGTCAAGTGGACAGGTTGCCATCCGAATTGGGGACCTTCAAGTCTGGATACTTTTGAAAGAAATCGCAAAAACATGAGGTAAACAACAAAAACAACGACAACAAAAACAACAAAACCACCACAAACAACAAAAAACATTTAAAAAAAACAACAAAAAACAAAACAAATGCAACGAAAAAAACGAAACAGATGGACCCTCGGTAGGGTCATTCCCTGGGAAATGCGCCCCCCACTTTCCCGAAAAGCAACGTGTGGGGTTTGGGCTGGGGGCTGCGCCAACCGCCACCCCTTTCCTGAAAATCTATGTGCCCATCCAAGTGTTGATCAGGGACAGAAACCCAAACCGAACTGAAATTCATTCTTGCACATATTGCATGGCATGTGAGACAAACTCAATAAGAACCGGAATGCATGAAAACCAGGCAACCGAGAGTGCACATCCTGCACGCCCCCTAAATGTGAATCAAGGGGGTGTCCAAAAACATGTTCTGCATTTGCGTTTTTGCACTTACACTACATGTTTTTCATTTTTGAGTTCTATTTGTTTTGCATTGCGTTTTTGCACTTGCATTTTTTGTGCATTTATGATTTCCATTTTTTTGCATTGTTTTTCTGTCCTTGTTTTTTGTTTGAATTTTAAGATCTATTTGTTTGTATTACACGCTGCATTTCATCAAAATGCCAATTTTCCAAGATAAGCCCACAAGGCGCAAACACAAGTTTAATGTAGTTGCCATGATTTAAGCAACACACATGATGGTTTTATTGGGTATAAATGGTATAATGAGGATATCATGGCAATTTCATGGCGATATACTTGAGACATCATGGGAATATGATTGGGCATATCATGGCAGATCATGGCAGCCGTGGCAACCGAATAACACTCTCAGCGGTCAGAGCAAGGCCGCAAGGATCAGCCAGTTGGGGTCACAACCACTACCATTTACGGGGGGATACCCAGTTTCAAAACATTTCTTGGGAATTGCTTATTGCTGGGTCTACCTCAGTCAGTACCATTCATTACCTCGGTCTATGGGATTCTACCAGATTTTGACAATTATCATGCACCCCAAGCTTTTAATACAATTGGGCAGAATTATGTGGGGTATTGAGTGATTGTTTCATGTGATATCATATTATCTCATACCAAAATAAAGTATCTCATATTGCCTCATTAAAGTACCTCATACTCTTGACCCCCGGTGTTGAACCTTAAAGATGGCAACAATTGGAGCTACCAACAGCATCCAGGATTGGCGCACTGCCTGGGAACTGTCAAGCCTGGAAGCCTGTGGGTCAACCTTGGTTGGATACTTTAGTACTTTAATCTTTTACTATCAAGGGTAAAATGTACTACCCGGTTTAATTTGATTTGTTTTTTGTGGCAGGTATCTTAGATTCACCATGTTTAACGATGTTTATACAATTTGCATAGGGGGGTGTCCATTGCTAGGGGTACCCCAAAATGGATGGTTTAGGATGAAAATCAATCTATTAATGGATTGGGGGTACCCCCATTTTAGGAAACCACCATATTTTTAGTGGGGAAACCAATGGAGATGAGGGAATCTTAAAGGAATATCATACCATGATGGATATTAAGGGAAATTGTATCATGGATATTATATCACTAACTGTTGATATGCCATGATATAATCAGAAAATGGGACCTTAAATACTGATATTTTATATTATATAGATGAATATAACTAAGAATAATGGGGGTATGAGGAAGTTGAAACCGATGGAGATAAGGGGTATGCACCTCAATGTTATCCAACTTTCCAGCACTGGATGGTCTGCAGTCGGTGTTATTTTGGGTACTCTGGAGGTCTACACCGGTTGTATCATCACATCAGAACGCTTCCTGCCAGTTTGTTTACATTTGGTTTCAAAATGGAATATACCCTAATTTATGGCCATTATACCCAAAAATAGGCTATTCAATGCCATTCAATCATGTTTTCTCAATCATTGTGATTATGAACATGATCCGTTCCACAGGATTTTGGGGAACCCATGGGAACGCAGGTTGTGCCCATGGGCTACCAACGTCCTGCACCGCGACCTGCGCTTCCGGTAGGACGGCGAAACCTCAAAGATGGGGGTATCAATGGATCCACATCATTATTTGATGTTGATACCCCATCAATTAGTTAATTATCCATGAAAATTATCATGATATGTGGTATCAATGGGTTGATTAGTTTTCATCAATTAATCACTGTTAATCTTTTTGAACCACACTCAAATGCAATCCGCACGGTGCTTGGATTCTTGAAACTCATTTTGGTGCTGCCTCTCTCTGTACAATCTAAGTAAAAAATGAAGTGGGATTTCCTTCCTGTTTTGGGAAAGCCTCAGAACATCCGGTCAAGTTCCAAGCAGTCAAGATCCCGGCAAGCCAGGACCTGTAAATCTCTGAACAACTGGATTGCACAGCAGTTTGGCAGCGGAAAGATGCATGGACAGGTATGGCGAACCATTCAACAAGGATAGGGGGTGCCCTCTTCACCACAGGTTTCCCTACTTACTAGACATATCTAAGTTACCAATATTCATCAATATTCTATATTCTGGGTTATTATGAGATATCTCATTACATTTTAGGAAACACCCAGTTCAAGTTATCGGATTCCCAAGGATCGTGAGATATTCAAAATAAGAACACATGAAGGGAGAGTGTGCCCATGTTTGCAATGTTGACCCCCGTACCATATCCATATTTGGAAAATGTGTTTCGACTTGGGAAGAGACTGCCTAAATGATGGTTCATGCTCGGGAAACGGTCTCCTTAATGGCCTGTTTTCACCTGCAAGATTTTTTGCAGACAATCCAGACATGTTCTGAATATGAAATGAAATGGTAACAAGAGGTATAGGCAAAAATCCCAATATTGTCAGTTCAAGAAAGTATTCCCCCGAATGGGTTGGTGAACCTCCGAAAGAAGTGCATGCTGCTCGGCATGTCCGAAAATGGGACATTACGGTATACCCCAAAACCCAAAAGATTAAAGCGCGATCTATAGGTAGTTGAGTGAGGTGACAGATATTTGATAAGTGAACTATTCTCGTGATTCGTGATGATTGTGCTGCATTCCCTGTGTGGGCCAAACAAGGCATGTAATTACACGTGCTAATTCGACATGTCAGACTTCTTCCAGTTGAGGAAGCTACCCTAGCTTGAAAGAAAGTGCATCCATCGAATAAGCCTGGCTTGGCCTTGCGCAACAAGAACATCCAACTGATTCCCTCAGTCTGTCTCAGATTTCTAGATTGCTATGCCTGGCTGACCTATGGCAAAAAAGACCTGATCTCAGATCTCACGAGATGCTCATACTCTTACTGCATCTTTATTGCGTACCTGTCCTTTGTATTCCTTTGTCGCATCAGTCAGACTGTCAGAATTCATGCACCGCTGAATCGTTGAATCTGAATTGTTCCCCACTCTCCGACGATATTTCACTCAAGAGAAGCGTTTGATGTCAAATCAGTTTGTCTGAAAATGGTGGTCCCATGTGGTCCCCTCATTGCTGGCCGCTCCAATGGGTAAAATGATCATAAGAAGGTGCCCCAGTTTTGGACACACCCTTAAAATCCCTTATATAAATGATTTCAAGATTTTCCAAGTCTTTCAAAGCTGTTTCTACCGTTGGAAGCTGTTCCGTGGGGAGTTGCAGACTTGGGCCAATGCAGCCTTGAAACCAGAGGTTAGCACCGACACAACGAACTGGAAGCCCTGCTTCCAATTCGTGAAAACATGGGGTGAACATGAGGGGGAAGTGACTGCAGCTATATTAGCTAGATATAATAGAACTGATATAACCCTTGGACACGCTAATGTAGCTAGCACGAGTTGGGGCCAGCGCCAAGTTGAAAAAATCCAATGGGATACCGGGAGTTGAGTGGGGATGTCATCAGCTCAACTGTTGGGCGGTTGGATACAACTGTTTGGGGTCCATCTTGCAGGATGTTGAGGTAGTCACTGGTTGTCTGGGATGGATGATAGATCATATGGGTATAATATATACATATACAGTCATATACATATATATATATAAGCTACAGCCAAAATCTACCGTAATGGAAAGTAGTATTCGAGATATCTTTATTTTTGGAAATTGAGCTGGGGCTTGGAAAACGATAATACACTCTTCAAAAAACGATAATATTTATACTATATTCCCAAAACCTGAAAAACAATAATAATTACACTCTTCAAAAATTGATGACTTGGAGCTGTATACTAAATATTGACCGTGGAACATATATATGTAATATATGGGTGTAATATAGTATAAGTATGATATTATGTAATATTATAACATGATAAATGATATGTGGGTCAAAAGCACCCCTCTATACCCCTCTACTACATCCCCCCCTTGGATGTTGTTGCTACCTAGAAAAAAGAAACGCCAAACATGTGTGGTTACCTGGTTCCGATGCCCTGGAATTTCGAGACGTACCCAGCCTCCATGGATATAGCGGCCCAGGATTCCAAATTTAAGCAATTCTTTTTGTTTTGATCGTTCCTACACACGTATATGTATATTGTAATACTGTAGTGTATATTATATATAGTATACATATCTCGCACTGGCTATTGTTGTTGTTACCATTACATTACGCGACTAATCTTCACTATAGCAACTTGTTGCCGCTGGTGTCTCACCTCTGGTCCATGTACAGCGAAGACCTTCCCTTTCCATCTCTGGTGGCCGGTGGCCAAGTTGAGTGTTGGCATGGCAAACCCTTGATTATGGTTCAAAGGATGCAGGTGGATTGGGGTTCAAAACCCCTATTGCGACCCTATTCCTTGATGCTTATATTATTGGGATTGCTATAGCCGATATATTGGGGATTCTCACAATCCATTCTGGGAATCCCTGTTAACCCGGCAGTATAAAGGGACGACGGAGGGTTTTGAACTTTTATTTGATGTGATAATGTTAATGGGATATAACCACTCAACAGTATGATATTTGGGTCCGAACATGTTGGGAAACCTTCCACAATTCCATGGTTTACAGCATCATCATTTTCCCCACACCCTTTTTTGGACAACCCCACATCCAATGGAAACGTCTACTCGGGTCTGCTTGAAAATTGGGGATTACCTTAACAAATGGATAATAGGTAGAATTTAGAATGATGATAAAACATGATTGTTTTGGTTAACCTATGTTAAAATATGCTAAGACAAACCCCCAGGTGCGGGTTGTTTCAAACTTGGGGATCTCCAATATCTAGTTAATTTATGTTAATTTAAATCGGAATTGATGATCAACCATGAGATTGAGTCTCCAAATTTAGACACTTCGATTCGACTTCAATGGTCAGTGGCTTGTTTGAAGACCATGGCGAAGTTCGAAGGGATTGGTGTGGGAGGAAGTGGCCGGGTAAACTTGTGGGATGTGGGATACGGATAGCAACCAACATCAACCAACTGTTTCTTTGGGGAACAAAACACTTTTTGGACGATAGTTGCAACATTTTGTAAGCACTCAACTCTCTGACAGCGATCTTTAAATAGAACAAGAACAAAGATAGATCTGACATGATCTGACTGAGTCGATATGTCGGATATGAAGAAATATCAATTGTTTTCTGGAGAGAACATACCACCATCTACAACCCATCTACAGTTGTCACCAACCACTGTGACCATTTCGGCAACGCGCCCGCAGGGACAGCTGCAAGCAGAGCAACAGAAATCAGTGGAACTCTCCGTGTCGTTGGGTGAGGCAGGACCGAAAAGCAATCGAAATGGCAAATGCTGGATGGGGAAAATGATGGTAAACCGTTGGATGTCGGGGCAATTACCTGGTTTTGAGACAAAGCCAATGGCAAATTCAGCTTTCTTAGTTGAACATTCAGCTAGTCAATAGGGCTGGACACGGTAAACCACCCAGATTTTGCCCTCTAAGACAGGGGGGAAATGATTTACGCCCCAATATAGCCATGGACGGATACTGAAACTTATTTTCTCTAATGATTAAATGTGCTGCTTTCCCCAAGACAAATCAGACAGCTGACTCCTGTGCCTATCAGTGTCTTCCCTGCCTGGTGTTGGCCATTGCAATGCCTGTAGCCCATTTGTAGAGAGTCCCCAGAGAGACATTGTTATCTAGATCAAAGCCTAATGAAGCACATGACTGGGGTCATGAGCATCCATAAATTATCAGTTATTTTGGTGTGATCAGCAACGAACTGCAGGGTCTCGACCCCAATGATCCACCTCAGTATTGTTGATTTTAGCAAGAATGCAATGTTTCTTTCTGGTCAGTGGTTTCAATGATTTCCTGGTTGGGGGGTTCAAAAAAATGCTTTAACCATGCGTGGGATTATTGGTTGGGATGACAAGTGACTAGTAAGTATTTGTGGGATTGGTGAAAACCACCAACCAGCTTTTCTTATAGCCATATGATGATGTTTGCAACCCTACGACTTTTCTAGCCATATGATTAAAGACCCACCCAAAACATCCCAAAACAACCAATACATATTAGAATGGAATCTTAAACAATGACTATTGTGGCATTGGTTAAATCTTGAAACCCGATTTTCTGTAGGGTTAAAGCACCAGTGCCGCATGCCGGTATGATGCTCGAAGGCTCAGCATCGTATGGCACATCTGGAAGAAAGTCAGGGCGGTGCTGCTGAGGTGAGAGCTGGGTTGGTGGTTTCAATTTTTTCGGATGATGAAGTTATGTTGAATCAACAATGGGTTGGATATGGTTAATCAATGTTAATCAACAATGATTGGACATGTCACAACTATATTGCACTATGGTTATAGTTTCAATTATATAACTTCTCTCAGGAGTGTTCAATCATATTTGGGATATTTTTGGGATGGTATTTCCAGACAGGGTGAGGGTAATTACAAAGTGGTGATTGGTGCAAGTCTCACGGGCGACAGTGCACCCACCAGCAAAGTGGCAAGATTGGCCAACATTCTTGAGCCAGACAAAGCTGTGATCCTTATCGATAATTAAAGCAAATGGCTTTGGGCTATGATATGCGGTGATGGCTTGAAGCATGTAGATAATTCGCTTGGATCGGTACATATAGACACATATATGTCATATTATATATACATGTGTATGATGAATTATATACGATCATATATGATAGATAGATGTATGGCTTTGTGCACACAACTTTTCATGCCTCCAGAACATCTCCCAGGTCTGTGCTGTACTACTTCCTGGGTCATGTTTTATTGTGCTGGTATACATGGAATGGGATAGAACATGGAAACTCAACCTGTCTAGCCGTAACAAGAATGGTATGTAGTGGATATATATATATGGATATATGACCTATACAACCATATGTAAGTAGGTTTGGAAGTTTGGCTGCGATTTTGTGATTAGAAAAGAAGCTGATCGTTTCCACATGCTTTCAGCAACGGGCTCTGATAGCTTTATATAGCTTTCCCACCCGGTCTGCCACAGGCATTACGAGAGGCCAAGGTCCCTGGGTCCCGTCTCGACGCCCAAAATGGGGATTTTTAGGGGATGAACATGGATGAACAAATGATGAACATCCATAACTACCCTCTGGTAAACTAACATAACTATGGAAAATCACCATTTTTAATGGGAAAACTCACTATTTCTATGGCCATTTTCAATAGCTATGTTAAATTCCCATAACTACCACTGACTGATGTGAACTACAGATATGACCAGCATGCCATGACCCAATATGACCCCATGTCGCTCCGCACAATCTTTCCAGCATACAAAAGCTGCAGCAAAGCCATCACCTCTCCATTGTTTTTGTTGCATTTTGTTGCGAGGTATCACGTCACTATGTTGCTTCAATCTTCTTTGGGATCCCTACGTCTAAAGGGGATTTAAGAATCCCCATGTCTCGTTGTTCCGCAGACTCGGGTGAAAAGAAAAATGGCAGGAAATTCCTGTACAAGTCATGGGAAAGTAATGAATTCTTTTAGAATATAGTAAAATATTCCTTAAACCAAACCCATGTTTCCTGGTTTATAACAACATATTGGGCTGAAAAGCCATGGCTCCACAATCCCCCGGCCCCCAAATCTCAAATTTCCTAAACAAACACAATCATCACAAACTTCAAAATCCCCTAACCCATCAGTAAACCATATAACATTTGAAGAAAACCATGGTTTTCAAACCCATCGATCGTCAATGGAACTTCCTCGGCCGGAGGTGCGCGAGCTACAAGAGCGCGCGCAAGTGGCAGAGGAGCTAACACATTACCACGGCAGTTTACCTTGGGGATACTTGGGGTATCTATATAGCATTGTTGTAGCTAGAATTACCTTGGGTGATGGACTTCACTTGCTTCATTAGTTGAATTGAAACAGATTGCATCCCCAAGATCTGATACCACGTGCCCCAAAATGCTTGTGACTATGGGGTAAACTTGGGGTACCGGAGACATGTCAGATAGATGTTAAGACTGAGAAATGTGGTCAAGTCATTGAGTGCTCCAAACAGTGGCTACAATACAATATAATATAATATTGTAATATAATATAATATAATACTATATTATATAACTTAATAATATAGTAATAGTATAATATAGTATAGCATAGTATAGTATAGTATAATATAGTATAGCATAGTATAGTATAGTATAATATAATATAGTATAGTATAATATAATATAATATAAGATAATATAGTATAATATAATATAATATATTATAATATAGTATAGTATAATATAATATAGTATAATATAGTTTAGTGCAATTTAATATAGTACAGTTTAATATAATATAGCATAGTATTTTTTAATTTAATGTAACATAAAAGGTAATATATATATATTATAAATATTCAGATTATAGAAAATGATTATATATTCGAATGACCAACATGTGCGGACTCCCGGGCCACGACACATTTTCTCCAGGAGAAGTTGCTGGAAGCCCAATCCATGCGCGACATGTTCGCCAAGGCCGAGAGCTTCCATGGTTGTGTGTGTGTGCGGATGTGCGCTTGAGAAGATATTATCACTTATCACTATATCTTGTTCATGGAATTTAACCATCCTCACTATGTTAACCAGGGATATCAATCATTGTTGATAGGGAACCATGGTTGGTCATTGGGAGAAGTTACTACTGGTAGTTTTTGTTGGCTAATTTTCTTACTGAGAATCAAACAAATACACAATGACCGGTAATGATCCTTATGACTTATGACAGCAATGACCACCAAAGGAACAACTTTGGCATTTTTGTTTGCCCACAAACGCCATGGATGTTTGGAAACACTGGGATTCAACCAATGCTGTTTTTTTATGGGTCTTCTGACGGGTGTATTACGGGAGTATGACGTGTGCATCAGTCTCATTCACGCGGAGGATAACAACTTTCAGAGGGCCGTTCTGGCTTCCAGGCTGTTCACATCTGGCTGGTCACAAGATGTCACAAGTGTCTACCCCAAACATTGGATTGTTAATACTTTAACAGCCAATAAGTTGTGTTCTCCAGGTCCAATTGATTCTTGAGAAACAGCCACTGCCACAGCATTTCTGCTGGGCAAAGTCCTGCAACCTCAGGAGACGGAGATGTACCGAAACGAGCTGAAGGCTGCACTGACGGTACCAGATTTGGTGGGATATAGTGATATAGCATCCATGTACAATCATCTAGAAAAACACATCAGCTGGGCTCTTGATCCACGCCCACATGGCATCCCTAAATCCAATCATGATTGTCTCATGAAAAACCAGCATTTTTTGGAGTATACCCCATGTTTCAGACACATTGCGGTCACCATCTTTCCTTGCTACTCGTAAGAGATTCCCGGGTGTTTTGGTGTACCCCCTGGCCCCGTAGGGCCCGCAACCAGGTGAGCCGTGACGAAAAGACTTTGCTGGAAGAGGACCTGAAGCAGTTGCAGGAGATTCCGTTGGCCTTGCTGCCATTGGGGATACCCTCTGGTAAACATACAAAAAACATCAAAAAACCATTGAACATGGCCATTTACCCTCTGGTAATGACTAACATAGCTATTGAAAATGGCAATTTATAGTGAGTTTTCCCATTAAAAATGGTGATTTTCCATAGCTATGTTAAATTACCAAAGGGTAGGGATATGGGGATGATACATTGGGTTTTACCATGCAGCAAAGATGATGGTTAGAATGGGGATATTTTTTCTCGTCATCCCATTCACCCATTCCCTACTAAACACCGGTAAGGTAAATATGATACTCCTTCGTTATGGGAGTAGTGATTTTACATGGTTCAACCAACAAGAAATATGGGATATCATGGTTTGACATGATTTAACACGATTTAGCCAATATGTTTTGACATGATTTTTATGGTGATTTAATAGGGGATAGCATTGGATAGCATTGGAATATAAATTGATTGTGATATGATAACGGGATCAACCCCATGGGTATCCTGAAAATTCTGGCATGAGTCAACTTCATGGTCATGTATAGCCAACTACTGTACATAACTAGGGGATACCCCAAATGCACCGTTTTTTGAGTAAAATGATGATCAACCAGTGGATTGAGGAGTACCATACTTTAAGACAAATCCATGTAGAAAAACAATACAGGACAATAACATTGCAGCACACTTAGCATGCATATGAGCTTTGATAGTCGTTGTAAGACGATACTTGTGGTGCTGTGCAAAGGAATCCACCATAGAAATGATATCCACCACACTTCCGTTTCTTGGGGACACAATCCCTGATTTTTTGGGTGAACTCTGTGTGAATTCCTGTGTGAATTCCAGGAAATGCAGACCTCCAGATAACCCCGACCGCAGAATCCAATCGATACCACCATCATTACCACCATCGTACAATCTCGTACAATTATACAACCAGAAATAACCAGAATATTTCAATCGATTATTCCGAATTATTCCACGCGCAAATCACCCTTGTGGCCGCATGTGACGTGGCTCAACAGGAGGCGTTCAGCGATGGTAGACTATAGGGATGTCCAAAAATGTTCTTCGTATCTCCCAAAGATTCCCAAAGTTATGGCAATTTTCTGTATAGTATATATAATGATTAGTATATTCCCAAATATCTACTGTATAGTATATTAGTATATCCCAAAGATCCCAAATGATGAGTACTGTATATTAATATATAGTATTTAATCGGGACATGGCGATCAACGATGGGATTTTAGGAGGGCTGCAGTATTTCCAGTGAAAGCCTGTCAAGCAAATCCTGGGAAGGGACGACATACAAAGGACTGTATTGTACAGAGTCTTGGGGACTGTACAATGAGGATTATATGTGTTAAACTCCAACAAACCACTGGCTTGACACAACACTTGAACCTCATGAGATCTATTGCTTCATATAATTATTACTGTATATTGATTCATGAATGCGCCGCGAACCGTTGCTTGAGCGGCAAAACTTGCCACAGCAGGCTGGGGTCGTGGGCATGTTTTGGAGTAGGATACTGTAAGAGCAAAATCTTCAGAGGACAAATGTCGTGTGATTTCACCGCTTGCTTCGTGCGAAGCAAATATGTATAGTCGAGCGTTTTTAAAGCAGGAAATTTGGATCTGATCAATTGGATTGCCCCCTTCCAGCGCTCCCAGGATGCGAGACCTGCATGCCTCTTGGTGAAAGGTCGCGATATTAGTTGCTGTGAGGCTGACAATAAATGCAGATACCAAATCTCACGAATCATTTTGCGAAGCAACAATGGGATTTGTATAGATTTGTAGAGAATGACTTCAACAAATACTTGGCAACTAGCCATGTGACAATCCAAAAAGCTCTATACAGACTCTTCATGATTTCTGTATGCACAAACATCCAAAAAGTCTCATGCGGCTTGACCCGAAGAATCGGACCCCTAGTGGTGATTTGAAACCATTTCTAGTGGTACTGTAAAAGAGTCCTATTTTTTGGATGCCCAAGTTCAACCCAGACCACCCGAGGTTCTGAGTTGAAAGATCAACCTGCGGCTGTGCAACAGAACAGGTCAGGGGGCACCATCTTCAGAGTTGATCCCCATATTCTTTGGAGAAATTCCATGAAATTCCCATGATTTCCTGATGTTCGCTCAAATCATCCCCATGATCCATGAACCATCCCCATATTCTTTGGAGAAATTCCCAGATTTTCCTATGCTTTCCCCATGATCCATGATAGCTATTGGCTACTGTCTCTGTCTATCTGGCGTAGGTCACAGGGAATCCCCAGAGCCACGCCATGACCAGCTGCGGAGGCTGGCCTCGCGCTCCCTGTTGTGGCACTGGCGGCAAGGCGGACGAGTACCTCGGCAGATCTCCCTATTCAACCCCGAGAAAGGTATAGAAAGGTCAGAATGATATATAGAAATCAATGATAATCAATGGACATATATCCCCCACTGTTCAATATATATATATATATTATATATATATGTATATATAGATAGATAGGGATGCATGTTTTTTGGACCTGGGCACCCTTTTTTTGGACCTGTCTTTTTTGAACCTGACCGGATTTTTTGTTTGGACCTAGGGTCACAAAAAATGTTGGGGACTTGCTTGTGTGTTTTCTGTACCCTGTGGGGATATTTTTTTTGGACCTGCATGTCTTTGTGCTGGACCCAGGGAATTTTTTTTCGACAGCCAAATTACTGTAATTGTTTCTGAGCTCGGTTTCTGTTTTCTGGACCCGTGCACCTGCTTCGTGGACCTTGCCTCCATAGGGTGGGGGGGGGAACTCCATTGTTATAGGCGCTCACATTGGGCTGGATGTTTTTGAACCTTGGCGCCTTCTTTTTTGGAACCCGTACACTTTTTTTTGGACCTGGCACAGGGTGGGGATTTAGATACTGAGACAAGGTGCATGCAAGAAGTTGTTGATGCCGGGGAAGTTCCGGTATTGAAACAATAAAAACGTAAGAAGTGGTGGAGAGGCCTATGGGGGAAGTCTACGTATGAAGCGAAATGGATGCAGGAAATTGACGGGCACATAGGGGAAAGAGAAAGTTCGATATTGAAGCAGGATGAGCGCAAAAAGTTGTTGAGAGATGAGGGGTGAAGCCTAGACATTCAAACGAAATGAAGATAGATGAAGATACATGCAAAATAAATGCTGAGAGACGCAGGGGTTATTTTTTGGGATCCGAAAATGAATGCCGGAAGAGGGTGGGGGGAATTTAGATATTGAGACAAGATGCATGCAAGAAGGTGTTGAGAGAAACGGGGGAACATGTAGATATTGAAGCCAGGTGACCGCAGAAAATTGGTGAGAAAGAGGCAGGTGGGAGAGGGGAAAGTTAGACATCAAAACAAGGATGAACGCAAGAAGACGAGAAGCGGAAGTCTAGATATTGAACCCAAATGACGGTGCATGCAAGAAGCTGTCGGGAGACGAGGGGAGGCTGAAGCTGTGGAGAGGCACAGGTGGGGGGGACTTTAGGAGGCCACGGTGGAACCAGATTTAAATCCAAATGAATGCAGGAAGTTGCTCAGGGGCACCGGGAATATTGAAGCAAGATGAATGCAGGAAGTTGTTGTGGGGCACTGGGGAGGAAGCTTAGATATTAAAACAAAATGAACGCAAGAAGTTATGGGGAGGCTGCGGGGGAAGTATAAATACTAAAACCCAATGAATGCAGGAAGTTTAGGAAGTTTGGGGAGAGGCACAGGGGGGGAAGTAGGATATTATATATATATATTGAAACCAGATGGGCGCAAGAAGTTGTTGAGAGACAAGTGGGGGGAAGCTTAGACATTGAAACCAACTTGAGATGCATGCAACAAGTTGTTAAGGGGATTTAAGAGGCCAAGTGTTGAGACCAAGCGAATGAATGCAGGAATTGGTGGGAGGCACAAGGGGGGGGAAGTTTTGATAGTGAAGCCAGGTGAATGCTCCCAAGTGGGGCACAGAGGTGTGAAGAGTAGAAATTGAGAAGAAGAGGGCAGAATGGGAAGGAGGTGGGAAACCCAGTGTGTCACAAGGAGATGGGCGCTGCACTCCCTGGAGAGTATAGATATTGAAGCCCAATGAATGCAGGAAGTTAAGGATTTTTGAATGAAGGGGGAAAGTTAGATATTGAAACCAGATGAGCGCAAGAAGTTGTTGAGAGACAGAGGAAGCCGAGATATTGAAACCACATGCATGCAGTGTCGTTTTGTTTTTGTTTTGGTTTGGTTGGAACACGTGTTTTTGTGTTCACCGTTTCTCGGAAGATTGATTGCTTGGCGGCTGCAGCGTTGATTTAATGCTCATGGTGGCATGACGTTCACTGCCTTTGTTGTTGTGTAGTTATCTTGGATTCTGGGCCTCCACGGTGAGAAATATTATGTATGCGGACTCGAGGCATCTCTTGCAGAAGTTTGAGGTTGGCATTATTGCCTTTGGAGCCATCGCCTTGTTCAGAGAAAGTGGCCGCAACATGGATGCCTGGAAATGGCTTCTGCAGCCCAAGCACATTGGGTATGATTTCGCACCCTTGCTGGCAGAGTTGCAGCAAGCATTCCAAGCACTTGCGCAGTGCCATACATGCTATTTGTTCCGCCGCGTGCGCGCGCTTATAACGCAAGCTTCCGAGAACATGATTCGAAATGTGCGCCTGCAATCGCAGCCTTGGACAGCTTTATCACATGGTTTCGGGCACAATACGATGTCACGTTGCACTCATCATACTCTGACTTTACTCACTGATACGATGTTGATATTGCAGAGCTGTCAATCCATGATTGAGTTGGTGCCACCTGACCCAACGACTGATGACACCTTGCCACCTTTGGCCGATCCTCCTCAAAGTGACACTGGAGCCACGACATTGACAGCGAATCCCCCTTTGGATCCGCATGCTCCATGCATGCGACTTCTTCCGGCAGAATATTGATGATGATCTGCTGGATGGCTTTGGGACTGCCACGTTTTTTTTTCGTCGGGGTGTGACACAGACCTTGCCCGACCCATGTTTTGCATTGACAGTTTGTTCCAGAACAAGAGCATGGCATTTCCAGTGCAATGATGCGTGGCGTTTTTGCATCCTCTCAACTACTATCCCCAGACCCTAAGAAAGCTCATTGTAGGCCCTGGATCTAGGGTCTGAAGTGGGGTCTGGAATGATAATACCTAAGTATTTCCAGAAATATAAAGGAACCATGTTAGACCTTCCCTAGGGGTCCGGGAACTTGCACATAACACAGCTATGATCCTGGAAGGCTCAGAGAGGTAACTTCATTTTAGACTCCTGGTTCCTTCAAACAGCTCCCGGCATCTCCCGCAATAAGCCTAACAAGACGCATCCTTCCAGGTATTTTGGGGTTGGATGTGTATGTAATGTGACCCAATATGTTTTTCCTATCTTTTCCTCATCTTCATGGGTCTGAAATGGTTTACCACATCCTGAAACCATAAATTTTCACCACAAATGCTATGGGAACATCATTTCAGATCCATCAAGATGGACCATTCCCAACTATACAGAGGAGAAACCATCACCATCAACAAAGATATCAATGATATGTGTTGATACCAATGGGTATTTGATTTGGAATCATTTCCACCTTCGAGGTATTTTGGGGTTGGATGTGTATGTAATGTGACCCGATATGTTTTTCCTTTTTGTTTCCTGATCTTCGTTTTTGCCACTTTGCTTTGGAATGATTTCATGGTGACAAGAGGCATGCGTATGCCACCAATTCAATGGCTCCAACAGACCTCGCCCAATGTTGCCACCGTGGAAAAAGAGTTTGCGCGAGTGTTCATTCGGCATCCGTTGGCGCCGTGGGCGCCGCGGCTGTTTGCGTGGCAGGCGTGGCACTGGGCGACGTCCACCTACCTTTTGCATGGCAGGCGTGGCACTTGGTGACATGGATGCGCACTTTGCGTGGCAGGCTTGGCACTTATGGCACTGGGCTGGCTCTGGTGGCGCGCTTGGGTCCCAGTTGACACCGTGTTTGCGTGGCAGGCGCGGCACTTGGCGACATCCACCGCCACTTTGCGTGACTGAGAGGCACAGGGGCGCAGGAGAACTTCGGATATTGAAACAGCATAAAGGCAAGAAGTTGTGGAGAGGCCAACGGGGGGAAACCTACATATGAAACCACATGGATGCAGGAAGTCGAAAGGCACATTGGGGGAAGAGAAAGTTAGATATTAGAACAAGATGAGCACAATAAGTTGCTGAGAGTTGACGGGTGAAGCCTAGACATTGAACCCACATCGGCTGCAGGCAACGAAGACCGTCATGGACAGATGTGTGAACGTACCGGCGAGGGATGCTCCTGGGCGCAATGGTCGCAGCTGAGGGTGCCACATGAGTCGACAGCGAAATCTATGTAACCTCGTTGGTTAGTATCCGGTCACAGGACGTATGCGTCTGAAGAATTGCGATCAAGACGCGGCTGGACAGAAACTGGAGAATCTATCCAAAGGTGGTTTGGGAGTAGACAGTGTACAGGAAAGGCTTCCTGCCATGTTGCATGCTAGCTGCTAGCACGGTCAAGGCTCCCAGATTAGCTTTACCCCTCGCAAGCAGCAACGAACTCACCAATGACCCATCCTGGGGATTGCGAAGCAGACGCTGCTAGCGCAGCTCTAGCCCCCTACTGTCCAGGCACGGCAGCCAGGGTAACTGTCATTCCTGTCACACAGGTTGGAGTTCAAGGCTCCCAGACTGGCTATACACCTCGCAAGCAGCAACGACCTCACCAGGATGAGTGTCCAAGTCGGTTCAAGCTGTGAGGACAACACTATACATGGCACTTCCTGCCCAGTTGCATGCAAGCGCAGCTCTAGCGCCCTACTGTCTCAAAAATTGCGATGCAGACGCGGCTGGACAGAAACTGGAGAATCTATCCAAAAGGGGTATGGTTTGGGAAAGGGCCAGGTCGAGCAGGAGGGAAGGATGTAGTAAGGTTGTCCAATAGAAATGTAACTAGGTCCAAAAAAATGTTTTCCTATATATATATTATATTATACATAACTTTTGTTTTTCGACTTTGGCTTGGCATGGGCAATTATCAATCGGGAAAATGATGATGAACCACTGGATTTTAGGGCTATCCCATTTTCCGACAGACCCAGTTGTGCTGTGAGAGGCGATGCAGTTGGATCAGGTCATTGGGTGCCCCAGGAAGAGTTCCTTCAACGATATTAACAAAAATATCCAAACAGATATCCCCGCAAAATGTCAAAGAAGTTTCCAACAATCGGATGATGTCAAATCCACAGAATTCAGAAAAATCAGAATGACCCACCACTCTGTTTGTGGTGTCCCCAGGCAGCTTTTTGGTGGCATGGCTGGGGGTCTTCCACGTTTCGTGGCCCATTTGGAACCACGTGAAGTCGGAGTGAACCCGACCGAACCATGGAACCATGGAACCAGTTTCCCAGTCCTTGGGGGATGATCATAACCGATTACCCTCTGATAAACAAACATGTTGCTTTGGAAAATCACCTTGTTTAACGGGTAAATCCACTATTTCTATGGCCATTTTCAATAGCTATGTTTGTTTACCAGAGGGTAATAGGGAGTTAAATATCGGATTCCCGTTATGGGACGACCATATTGTGGCGCTTCAACCTGTCTGATGTTTGGCGACGTGACGTATTTGCCATCCAGAAGAACAATTAGAAGGAATATTGATGATGGTATTTTGCACGCCCACTTTTATTGGATACGATTTACATGCCACTTACTGTATCATCCTTCCACCCATTAACATTGTCTACAATGTTCATTGAAAAGAGTGTACCCCGAGATCCAATGTTTTATCATGTTTTATCATCATGTTCCCTGTAATAAGAACCATACAGGGGTATATACCCCATTGACCGACCCTCATATGGACGAAACAGTTTTTGCCACTCTGAGATGAGTCCCAAATTGGGTGAGTTACCAGAGTTTCAGTCAGTTTGAATGAGGACGATGATGATATTCCTAAGATTTGATTCACATTGAAATATCATCACCTTCCCGTTTGTTAACTAGCTGTAAATTGTTCTAATCCATGATTAATAGCGCATGATAGGGGCTGTCTCAGCCATTGGAATTGGGAACCTCCCCGAGACAAACCCATTTCACCATTCCATCCAGCTCCAGTTGTGCTTTGTCTGAAAAAATCAAGGGAAAAAAATCCCAAATCCATAGGTTGAATTGTCATTTTCCCTATTCAAAATGCCAGTTGTAGGTTTCCTAAAATGGCGTACCCCAAAATCATCCAAGTCATGGATGACCATGACTTAGTATTGAAAACCATGGTGACGACTGGGGATCCCAGTTTAAGACATCCCGATATAGAATGATATAGATATATGGCTGATGTGGTAGACCCAATAATAAAATATAATAAACCCTCCCTGCAGCTTCATTATTATGTAAATCGATAAATCCCTTCTTTTCAGCCCATTTAGGACCTTGCTTTCCTAGGTCCAAGCGACCTCGTCTCCGCAGTCTAGAGCCGAGCTCGTTTCCCGCGGCCACGCCGGTGGTGCCTTGGAGATGAGGGTGCCATGATGTGCCATGACTGGCTGAATGGTTTCAAAAATTGGGATTTTGTAGGGTAAAAACATACTTTACTTCGAGTGATCCCCATCTTGTTTTGTCATAGTTTCCGACATCTCATTTGGATAAATACAGAGAGATGGGATGTTCATGAGAATTTAATGGGATATTAGTGGGATATTAATGAGACTTTATTGGGATGGTAATGAGATTTCACCAACAAAAATTGGGATTTAACCATCGGAAAGTCGGATACAGTGGGTATCCAGTGGATGGAGGGAACCAAGGGGCTAGGGCGGCTAGGGGATTCATATTTCAGTTTTGAAATGGGGAGCCGGTTGGAGCTAGCTACAGTAGAGTTTGCCACATGATAGGTGGGTATAACATAGACCCGGGCAAGCCGGCGGCGGAAGTTTCCCAACAATAAATGACCTATAGTTCGAAGACAACCTGTCCCGACCGTGTCCTTCCCTCGACAGGCGGCTTTTTTTTTCAGCGAGAGACGAAGCAAAGTCTTCACACACCACACTCCACACTTCACAGTCCACACTTCACACTTCACACTTCACACTCCACACTTCACACTTCTCACTGCTTCCTTCACACTCCAAACCTCACACTTCACACTTCACACTGCGCTCTTCGCACTTCACACTCCGCACTTCACACTTCACAGTTCACACTTCTCACTTCCCACTGCTTCCTTCACACTTCACACTTCACACTCTCACTTCGCACTTCACACTCCACACTTCACACTTCACACTTCACAGTCCACACTTCACACTTCACAGTCCACACTTCACACTCCACACTTCACACTTCACAGTCCACACTTCACACTCCACACTTCACAGTCCACACTTCCCACTTCACACTTCACAGTCCACACTTCACACTTCACACTTCAGAGTCCACACTTCACACTTCTCACTGCTTCCTTCGCACTCCACACTTCTCACTTCACACTTCTCACTTCGCACTTCACACTTCACACTTCTCACTTCACCGCACTTCACACTCCACACTTCACACTTCACAGTCCACACTTCACACTTCTCACTTCTCACTGCTTCCTTCACACTCCAAACTTCACACTTCACACTTCTCACTTCGCACTTCACACTCCTCACTTCACACTTCACAGTCCACACTTCTCACTTCTCACTGCTTCCTTCACACTCCAAACTTCACACTTCACACTTCTCACTTCGCACTTCACACTCCACACTTCACACTTCACACTTCACACTTCTCACTTGGCACTTCACACTCCAAACTTCACACTTCACACTTCACAGTCCACACTTCACACTTCCAGTTCAACTTCGCACCCCACACTCCAAACAGTTCACACTATCTCACTCGCACTTGCAGCCACTCACTGCAACTTCACACTCCACACTTCACACTTCAACACTTCACAGTCCACACTTCACACTTCTCACTTCTCACTGCTTCCTTCACACTCCAAACTTCACACACTTCTCCACTGCGCGCACTGGCACTTCACGACTCCAACTTCACACTTCATTCACACTTTGCACAGTCCACACGTTCAACACTTCTCACCGTCTCACTGCACTAGGCTTCCTACACACTCCAAACTTCACACTCCAAACTTCACACTTCACACTTCTCACTTCGCACTTCACACTCCACACTTCACACTTCACACTTCACAGTCCACACTTCACACTTCACACTTCTCACTTCGTACTTCACACTTCACACTTCACAGTCCACACTTCACACTTCACACTTCTCACTTCGCACTTCACACTCCACACTTCACACTTCACACTTCACACTTCACACTTCACACTTCTCACTTTCCCTCACTTTCTCACTTGCTTTCCCTTCCTTCACACACTCACACTTCACACTTCACACTTCGAAGTCCACACTTCACACTTCTCACTTCTCACTGCTTCCTTCACACTCCAAACTTCACACTTCACACTTCTCACTTTGCACTTCACACTCCACACTTCACAGTGCAAGTCCACACTTCACACTTCTCACTTCTCACTGCTTCCTTCACACTCCAAACTTCACAAACTTCACACTTCACACTTCTCACTTCACACTCCACACTCCACACTTCACACTTCACACTTCTCACTGCTCACTGCTTCCTTCACACTCCAAACTTCACACTTCACACTTCTCACTTCGCACTTCACACTCCACATTTCACACTTCACACTTCAACAGTCCACACTTCACACTTCTCACTTCTCACTGCTTCCTTCACACTCCAAACTTCACACTTCACACTGCACTCTTTGCACTCGAAATTTCACACTCCACACTTCACAGTCCACACTTCACACTTCTCACTTCTCTCACTGCTTCCTTCACACTCCAAACTTCACACTTCACACTGCACTCTTCACGCCCCACACTTCACACTGGACTCTTCACACTCCACACTTCATCTCATCTGAGCTCTTCTCACCTTATCCCAGCTCATCTCTTCTCACCTCGTCCCTTCTCATTTGTCATCTATTAAGCTTTCATTAATCAATTCCCAGCACTACTACTAATCACTGTCGCACCCTTGATGCACCCACTCCATTACGATTTACGAAGTCCAGCTGCAAAAGACAATAGTATTGCGCATGCAGCCGCGGCACCAAGCAACCTTGACGCAGCCACTACATTGCGATCTGCAAAGACTGAGTTGCAAAACACAGTAGAACTACGCGCAACGGGGTCGGAAATTGTAGCTCCAAAACCGGATTTCGACGCCAAAGCGAAAAAAAGACGATTTTGAAGCACTTTTTAAAAGGATTTCTAGAAGGAAAATCACTAGCGCCAAAATGGAGAAAATTTGCTGACAAATCACTGTCGCAGCCTTCATGCAGCCACTCCAATACGATTTACGAAGTCCAGCTGCAAAAGACAATAGTATTACCCATGCATCCAAAGCAGGAAGCAACCTTGACGCAGCGACTACAATGCGATCTGCAGAAACTGAGTTGCAAAACACAATAGAATTGCGCGCAACGGCGTCGGAAATTGTAGCTTCAAAACCGGATCTCGACGCCAGAGCGAAAAAGACGATTTTGAAGCACTTTTTAAAAGGATTTTTAGAAGGAAAATCACTAGCGCCAAAATGGAGAAAATCTGCTAACAAATCACTGTCGCAGCCTTCATGCAGCCACTCCAATACAATTTACGAAGCCCAGCTGCAAAAGACAATAGT
Organism: Cladocopium goreaui; assembly: GCA_947184155.2. NCBI lineage: Eukaryota > Dinophyceae > Suessiales > Symbiodiniaceae > Cladocopium > Cladocopium goreaui. Next base: position 53,394 of record CAMXCT020002096.1, read on the forward strand.
ATTACCCATGCATCCAAAGCAGGAAGCAACCTTGACGCAGCCACTACAATGTGATCTGCTCAGACTGAGTTGCAAAACACAATAGAACTACGCGCAACGGCGTCGGAAATTGTAGCTCCAAAACCGGATCTCGACGCCAGAGCGAAAAAAAGACGATTTTGAAGCACTTTTAAAAGGATTTTTAGAAGGAAAATCACTAGCGCCAAAATGGAGAAAACCTGCTGACAAATCATTGTCGCAGCCTTCATGCAGCCACTCTGATACGATTTACGAAGCCCAGCTGCAAAAGACAATAGTATTACGCATGCAGCCAAAGCAGGAAGCAACCTTGACACGATCTGCAAAGACTGAGCCGCAAACCGCAATCCCATTTACATCGGCAACTCATCCACCAGCAACACTTGCAATCCCATTTACATTGCGGGAAGGATCCTACAGTTGCAAATCACAATGGAATTCCATCGGCAACTCATCCAGCAGCACCACTTGCAATCCCATTTACATTGCGGGAACGATCCTACAGTTGCAAATCACAATGGAATTCTGTCGACCGCACATAGACGAAACACAGTTGAAACCCCATTTACAATGCGGAACCGATCCGAGAATGATCCGAGCATGATCCGAGGATGATCCGACCACACACGAGACCGTCTCGCACCCGTCGCACCGCAGAGGTAGATCATCGAGGTTCGGGGACGCACTTTGTCTGGAAAAACACAGGGTTTCGTGCATCTGCTATCTCTCAAAAACGCATTTCGTGCGAGACTTCCTTCAAAACTCCATCGGCAACTCCTCCACCAGCACCACTTGCAATCCCATTTACAGTGAGGGAACGATCCTAGAGTTGCAAATCACAATGGAATTCCATCGGCAACTCATCCACCAGCACCACTTGCAATCCCATTTACAATGCGGGAACGATCCTACAGTTGCAAATCACAATGGAATTCTGTCGACCGCACATGCACGAAACACAGGTGAAACCCCATTTACAATGCGGAACCGATCCGAACATGATCCGAACATGATCCGAGCATGATCCGAGAATGATCCGACCACACACGAGACCGTCTCGCACCCTTCGCACCGCAGAGGTAGATCATCGACGTTCGGGGACGCACTTTGTCCGGAAAAACATAGGGTTTCGTGCATCTGCTATCTCTCAAAAACGCATTTCGTGCGAGACTTCCTTCAAAACTCCATCGGCAACTCATCCACCAGCACCACTTGCAATCCCATTTGCATTGCGGGAAGGATCCTACAGTTGCAAATCACAATGCCCTAACTAACTCTTTCCCTCACTAACTCTTTCTTTGACTAACTCTTTCCCTGACTAACTCTTTCTTTGACTAACTCTTTCCCTGACTAACTCTTTCTTTGACTAACTCTTTCCCTGACTAACTGTTTCTTTGACGAACTCTTTCTTTGACTAACTCTTTCTGTGACTAACTGTTTCTTTGCTAACTCTTTCTTTGAATAACTCTTTCCCTCACTAACTCTTTCTTTGACTAACTCTTTCCCTGACTAACTGTTTCTTTGCTAACTCTTTCTTTGACTAACTCTTTCCCTCACTAACTCCTTCTTTGACTAACTCTTTCCCTCACTAACTCTTTCTTTGACTAACTCTTTCCCTGACTAACTGTTTCTTTGACTAACTCTTTCCCTGACTAACTGTTTCTTTGCTAACTCTTTCTTTGACTAACTCTTTCCCTCACTAACTCTTTCTTTGACTAACTCTTTCCCTGACTAACTGTTTCTTTGACTAATTCTTTCTTTGACTAACTCTTTCTTTAACCTGACTAACTGTTTCTTTGACTAACTCTTTCTTTGCTAACTCTTTCCCTCACTAACTCTTTCTTTGACTAACTCTTTCCCTGACTAACTGTTTCTTTGCTAACTCTTTCTTTGACTAACTCTTTCCCTCACTAACTCTTTCTTTGACTAACTCTTTCCCTGACTAACTCTTTCTTTGACTAACTGTTTCTTTGACTAACTCTTTCTTTGACTAACTCTGTCCCTGACATTCTAAAAGTCCGTAACACGGAAGTTTCTCCCCCTAAACTTCCTTTGGTCATCAATAGAACTGGGTGGGTGGTTTCAACACTTCGTGATTGTCCATCCTACATGAGATGATTCTCTGAAAACTTTCCAATATTGTTCAACGGGGGTTAAACCAAACGAAGCCCGGAGAGGATGATTAGGACCAGGAGAAGCAGAAAATGGGTGGTAAGCATTATTCCCAAATGGTAGGTTTATTATTGGGTTTCCCACATTACATTTTTTTCTTGTTGTGTTATGTTAGGTGTAAAAGACACCGTCCAAATTTGTGTATCTACTCAACAGTGACTTGAACCATATCCAACTGGTTTCTGCCACGATTTCAGGCACTTCAACCACGGCAATTTCAACCAGCTCAGCTACAGCCCACTGCAATGGATCAGAAGCCATGCCAGTCAGAGGATTGGAGAGAAAACAAGGCAGGCGCAGTTGCTGAGCTGAACACAAAAACATACTTACCATACTTGCCTTGTTGCCTGTTTAGGCCACTTTCAGGGACCAGGCCAGAAACTGTGAAATCCTGTCCGTCTCTGGAATATGATTGTGGCGTGCGGGTTTGATTGAAGATATTGCAAAAAAAACAAAAATGAGTTCATCATGTTTATCATCATTCCTCATTCAAATGCCCATTTTGGGTTATCCCATGTTATCCCCTATTTCTTGCACAAATCCATGTGCAGCTCTGGAATCCGAACAGCAGCCTTGTGTTTTCCCAGGCTTGGAGGACAGAATCCCTCAGGGTTTCTTGCAAAATCAACAAAGATCCTGTAAAACACCATTGCATCACCATTGAATCACCAAAAAAACGCCCCTCTCCCCCCCAGTTTGATGTTGACAGCCTGCGCTCTTCGACAGTTGGCGGCACTTCGCCAGTACTTGGAGGAGCATGGCGGGCGCGCCGAAAAGCTGGAGGGCTGGAGCGTGAAAACGGAGGCCTTTTACGGGCCATTTGCGGATCAACTCATGCGGAACGATTCGCAAGTTACAACCAGGAAACCCTCATGTCGTTGCATACAGCCGTTGCTCAAAAGGCCTGACCAACCAATTTCTATGGATCATCATCATCACCACCAGGAGAACATATTCCTGTACTGCTGTTTGTTGTTAGCAACAGCCAGACCCCAAGCATGAAATTTGTAAGACATGGTAAGATCATTTAAGCATATGCCAAGATATGCCAAGCATATGTGAGGCCTCTATCACTTATAGCCCTGGGGCTTCCCCAGGTTCGAAAGACTGGCAACTCAGCCGGACATTTGGACCTGCAACTTGGATTTCTTGGAGCTGGCTGGAAAGGTCAACCATGGGTTGCTGGACAATAACCCATTTAGTTTGTTGATGTACGTTGATTTTCCCAGCAATAAACCTTCATTTATGGAGGATTTCCCAGCCATGTTTGAGGACACAGGACTAATTTTTTTGGGACCAATGTTTGGAGTTAAACTTGGGATAGTTTTTGAAAGTTTTTGACTAGCTGATCCATGCCTGGGTCTGGCCATACCATACCCATCCATGCCCAGTGGCATCTTCTATCGAATGTGGCGGCACACACGGCAGTCTTGAATTGTATGAAGCGAACCATTTCAGTGGAACCGCTTCGTAAATGTTCTTCCGTCAATAGTCAACCCATTCGTGACTGTTACATGTGATAATATATATATATATGTGTGTGATGTTTACCAGCTGGTTCATGAGATCGTTAAATTTGAAGTCAGACCTTGGCCAGGCATATCAATCACAACCAAGCCAGGTATTGGTTCTCCAAAAGCGGCCGGCGCTTTCGCTCCATGGCAGAGGTGGCGCGACATTTCGGTCTCACTTAGGCGCCAAGTCTGAGCTGGTGATCCCAATTGGGGGTTTCCATGGGGATACCCCAACAGCTGGATGGTTTATCAGATTATCATGGAAAATCCCAAAATAACATGGATGATAACTGGGGGTACCCCCCATTTTTTAGGAAACCTCCAATTGACTGTCTGATGATAACTGGGCGCCAAGATAAAAATCATTCTAGCAGAATCCAGGCTGGACATTTGACACCGACACTGGCCAGATGTCCGACAGCGCCGGAAGTGACGTTTCCGGGCCCGGCCAAAGTCAACGCCGGGGCAGTGTGGAGATTCAGCCATAAAAGTAGATCCGAATTAATTCATATCTGCCCGCCAGAGCATGCTGTGGTGCTCAACATATGTGAAGCAGATATTCTAAACGCTAAGATGTGCTAAGCAAGTGTTGGAAGTTCCACTTCCGCTGATTCCGGTTGTTGTTTGCTCCGTTTGCTCTGCGGCATGGCACACAGCCACTACTCTAACTGCGGGGTTTAATCACTGCATTGGATCAGCTGCCTCGAAACAGCTATTCAGAGCCTGCTTAAAACGCTTGGATGGGAATAGAGGCTACAAGTTACAAGTATCAAACTGCTGAGAGTCCACGAAACTTTGCAGGGGATAGTCTTTCGATGTTTTTCCTTCTGTCTAATTCACCTGCATGCTGGTACAGACTTTGCCGTTGAAATCGGGGAAAACTTAGGTGTCGTGCAGTTTGCTGAGAATTTTTGGACCGTTCTTTATCGTTTTTCTTTCTCTGAATTCAAGATTGCACCATGCAGGAAATGTATATGCTCGTTTCGACCAGCAACACGGATGTATCAAAGATTATCCACTATCAGTTTTTGTTGGTTTCATGCAGTAGTTTGCGATGTTTTGCGTACAGTGTTACATACGAGTTTGATCATTTGGAGACCACAATAGATAGTATGGATGTGGGTCATGTCTAATGACCCAACCATGTTTTTTGATATGAGTCCTGAAACATCAAGCACTACATAGTTATTATATTATTCCAAACATTATATAGCAATACTCTTGACCTGGTCTATCAATAATTTATACATCAATAGTAACAGGCCATACTTCAATGATTCATCTGAATTAATCATCTGTGATTATATAGCACTAATAATTTAGGTACTCATAATCATCAAAAGTTATTGAATCAATAATGACTGGTTTGAATATATATATATATACGTATATATATATATATTATCACTGTTTGTCACTAATAGATACCCATAGTTTGAATAGACCAAAATCCCTACAACGAATTGGGTCAGGAGCGCCTGAAGGAGCTGAACGTATCGGTCCGGGACGCCAAAGATACGGATGGTTTGTTTCTAAGTGTACCCAAATACTTCCAAATACAATGTATAATTCCCCTACTAAACCATGGTTTCTGGGCAATGGGATTATGAATCATTATAAGTTGACAGAACTTATAAGTTGCAGATTATTAAATGATTCTTCGAAAAGAATCTAAAGAACTTTCTATTCATGATTGTAACTTAGTGACCCCACAAAAATATAGCAATGTAAAATCCGACTAAAATAGTGATAGTTTGAACCTTTTCTATCGTTTTGGGGGTTACTCGTACCACACAGACTACCTGTGTCCAATGGCCCACCTTTCCAGATCAGGCAATGACTGGGAATGTCGTCCTTCCTCACTCATCCATGTCTCGTTTGAACCAAAGCCAATGGAAAGACAGAAGTGGGGGGTGTCAAACTTCAACCTCGATTGTTCAGTGCCAGATTTTCTAGATGTTCTATGATTTTCCACTATTCATCACGCTGTCCAGCATACGGTTTCCACAAACACTGAAATTGTATTTGTATTGAGCCAGTCTGTATTTCCTTGTTGCAGCCATGGCCGGGGAACTGGTAAGCCTTGATATGGTCAGTTTGGATGGACAGAGGTGGACACTTGATGTGGCCACTTCCATGACTGGCCGTCAGCTGCTTAAGGTGATTCATGAAAGGCTTTCCAGAGATTCACGGGTCTCAGTTCAACATGGATCGAAAGCACTCTGCTTGCACCAGACCTTGATGCAGCAAGGAATCATTGGATGTTGCACCTTGTCCTATTTGTTTCTTCCGGTAAACCTCTGTGCAGCCTGGAAGTATCTGCAGGGAAAGCAGGTGGAGGATGAAGAGTTCTCGCTGCATGGAGTGCAGCAGATTGAAGGAGTTAGATCAGGGTACCAGTTTTTCGAGCTGCCCAGCACCCTTCTACACCTGAGTTTCAGTGGCAGGTTCAATGAGAGCTTAAATGATGTGATTTTTCCAACTGGCTTGCAAGGCTTGAGTTTGGGTCGTGGTTTCAACCAAAGCTTGGATGCAGTGAATTTACCACCAGGTCTTCGAAGTTTGACTTTTGGATCCAGCTTCAACCAAAGCTTTGAGGCAGTGAATTTACCACCAGGTCTTCGAAATTTGACTTTTGGATACAGCTTCAACCAAAGCTTTGAGGCAGTGAATTTACCGAATGGTCTTGAGAGTTTGGCTTTCGGACACAGTTTCAATCAAAGCTTAGATGCAGTGACTTTACCAACAGGTCTCCACAGTTTGACTTTCGGGGGCGACTTTAACCAAAACTTGGATGGCCTGACTTTGCCTTCAGGTCTCCGAAGTGTGGTTTTTGGAAGTAGCTTCACCAGGGTGAATCTACCAGCAGGTCTCCAAAGTTTGACTCTCGGACAACATTTTGACCAAAGCATGGACGGCGTGACTTTGCCATCAGGTCTCAAAAGTTTGACTTTCGGAGACAAATTTAACCAAAGCATGGACGGCGTGACTTTGCCATCAGGCCTCAAAAGTTTGACTTTCGGAGGCAAATTTAACCAAAGCATGGATGGCATGACTTTGCCATCAGGTCTCCAAAGTATGGTTTTTGGATATAGTTTCAAGCAGAGCTTAGCCGCCTCAACTTTGCCAGTAGGTTTGAAGTCCTTGACTCTTCATGGCAACCACAACTGCCGGGTATTGAAAGATGTCACTCTGCCAGCTGGTTTGCAGACTTTGGCTTTGTTGGGCACCTTTAAGCAGAGATTGAATGATATCATTTTGCCAGCGTGCTTGCAAAGCTTGGAGGTAGGCGGGCTTCTGGATGGCTTAACCTTGCCAGAAGATCTTCAAAGCTTGGAGTTTGGGAGCAAGTTTGATCCATCTGACCCTGGCCGCGGCAATTTGAATCTGAACTACAACATGGATGGGTTGACTCTGCCTGTCGGTTTGAAAAGTCTGACGTGTGCCATCATGTTTAAGCAGAGATTGGATGACTTGCCTTTGCCAGCAGGTCTCCAAAGTTTGACATTTGGCATGGTCTTAACCCCAAGCTTGGATAGCTTGACCTTGCCAACAGGTCTTCAAAGCTTGGCTTTTCTCCTTTTGGCTGACCAGAGGTTAGATACAGGGATATTACCGGCAGGTCTCCAAAGCTTGAGTTTTGCAGGCAGCTTGAAGCCGAGCTTGGATGCCGTGTGTTTGCCGGCAGGTTTGAAATCCTTGTCTCTTGGCCGGAATCTTGACCAGAGCTTAGATTTCTTGAAATTGCCAACAGGTCTCGAAAGCTTGAACTTTGGTGATAGCTTCAATCAGAGCTTGGAAGGCCTTGATTTGCCAACTGGTTTACAAGACTTGAATTTTGGCGATCATTTCAACCAAAGTTTGGATGCAGTGAGTTTGCCAGCTGGGTTGAGAACCTTGACTTTTGGCCACAGTTTCAACCAGATGTTCGACAGTCTGAATTTGCCAGGAGGACTGCGGCAGTTGCGTTGTGAAGATTTGTTTGTTACGCATGGTCAGCATGATGACAATCCCTGAGCCGGCAGATCCAGAGAGAACAAACGTTGCGAACAGTGTTGGAAGTAACGTTGACTCAGGATTGATATGGAGATGGATCAAAAATGATCAACACATATATTATAGTTCATTACTGTTTAATGTTCCTTAGGGGGATGAACATCCATAATTTTCCAACGATCTTTCTGTTCACCAGGGGTACAGGGTTTTGACCCATACCAACATAGATCAATAATATTATAACCCCCTGGTTTCCGTTTCATCGATGACCCAACACCCCCGCGAGATCTGTCTTCCACGATTAGTGTGCTTTCGAACAGCCAGTTTCCTTGGGGGTTCTTAGGAGGCAACGGAGATATTATCATGAAACATTCCTGATGACACGCGTAATAATAATCAACCTCACAAATTTGCCGTGATCAAAACTGCCTTTCGATGCATCCACTTCAAATAATGATAGAACTTGATCCAATCAGAGGGAGTCATACCCCCATCTGAAAGGATCATCGTTTGTCCGATGTCCTCAGGGGGTACTGATCATTGATCCACATCTGGCGTCCCAAAAATTGGAGACGGCGATCGTTCACAGGATTTTATACCTCCAGGTCCGGCAGGGTTTTGCTTCGCAGCGTTGCCATTTTGGCCCGATGTCCTGTTTGCGGCCGCATTTGCTGAACATTTCCCGGCGATGGTGGGATTTGGCACAGGCGCGATTCTTGTCGGTGCCATGTCCGCAGGGCCCCAGATGCCTCATTGGTTCCTACAGAGCAACCAGTGAGTTGTAACATGTCATAACTACCATACTCAATCCATCTCAATCCTTAGTCATGGTGGTTTTTCAATGGTATAACTACCCCGGTTGCAATGGGATGCAAGCGGGGTCGGACAGTGGATGCACTTTGGGACACAGTTTGACCTATTGCCAGTTTGAATCTTTGCAAACTCTCAGAGATGTTGGCTAAAAGGATCATGATATCATCCAAGGAAGTGGTTTTCCAGTGGTACAATCATGTATTGTGTGTGATGTTTGTTAACGGAAGTTACACAATCACTCCATGTTACTCCCATAATTGGTTGTACCAACTTCAAGGAGAGGATCCATAAGATGATCCAAGTCTGTTCCCAGCGCCTCGTGCCTCAGATTTTCATAGCTCTGCACTGAGGATTTAGGAGAAGCTATCAAAGAAACTCCGCCAAATTTGATCTTGAAGTTGCTGGAGAAGCATCCACCAGTGCCTAGACAGCATCTAAAAAACTTATGTTGAGCTGAAGAGTCAGAGGCAGTGCATGAACATGGGGAGTTTGAAGTGCACTTTGATGAGTTTTCCACCTACTTCTGTGTCTTCTGTGTTTGCGAGCTTTGAATCGAGTTTCTTGCCATCCTTTCGGGCGGGTTACATCCACATG